>JALPSE010000095.1:5304-20710 GCA_030558545.1 Bipolaris gigantea
TTGTGTGTGTGTGTGTAATGCGCATGTGCTATGGGCGTGCGTGCGTCATGTGTGCGCCGGATTTCCTTCTTTTTCACATGCCGAGTCACAGAGTCTGGAGTGGTTTACCATTGGTCGGCTTGTGCGGGAGTCGCGCTAACCAAAGAGGAGAGTTACCGAGGCATAGTCATATCCCTCGAAAACGGCTGCGACGCGCAACATGGTAGCTTTGGTTACGGAGAGACCACATGATGTCGCACGGTGATATTGTTGTAGCACCGAGATATATTGTACAGGGCAAGGGCTTGCAAACTTTTCCTTGTCAAGTATTCCTTGGTGTTGCTGCTTATATCTATCTGCTAATACCCGGACGATTGGCGTTTCTGAATGCTTATGCTCAGCTGTCCGGACTGCTCTACGTCGCACCAGACAACGACGCAGGAGTTTCGCCTTCGCCAGTCTTGCCTGCATTCTCCGGAGCGCCCTTTTCTTCAGACTTTGTCGCCGATTTCTTGAACGACTGCTCGAAATCCGCAATGATGTCGTCAATGTGTTCGGTTCCAACCGAGATTCGGATGAGATCCTGTAATACAAATTAGCAACTTCGCACTCTCGGTCATGATACAGGACCAAGGCTACGTACCTCGGTAACACCGGAACTCAGCTTTTCCTCGTCGCTCAATTGCTCGTGTGTTGTAGTCCAAGGGTGGATGGCCAATGTCTTTGAGTCGCCAACGTTGGCCAAGTTGGAGATGAGCTTGAAGTTGTCCACGACCTGGGATCCTGCTTTGCCACCGCCTGTCACACCAAACGACAGGACGCCTCCGAAACCGCGCGGCAGGTACTTTTTCGCTAGCTGGTGGGATGGGTGGCTTTGGAGACCTGGGTATGAGACCCAGCTCACATTCTCGTTGCTCTCCAGCCATTTGGCTAGCTTGAGCGCGTTGTAGGCATGTCGCTCAGCTCTTAGAGAAAGCGTCTCGGTGCCAAGGAGAAGCTGTTGCGCGGCAAAGGGGTTCAGTGCTGCGCCCAGATCTCTCTGAATTTCAACACGCGCTCTGATGATGAAGGTGATTGGGCCAAATGTCTCCCAGAATTTGAGCCCATGGTAGCCCTCTGACGGCTCTACCATTTGCGGGAAGCGCTTGCTGTGCTTGCCCCAATCAAACTTTCCGCTATCGACAATGACGCCGCCAATGGTGGTTCCATGCCCTGTGTCGGTCAGTCTGCCGTCCGGTTGGACAAGATGAGCTGTCGAATATACCTCCAATCCACTTGGTAGCAGAGTGTACCACAATGTCCGCGCCATGATCAATGGGCCTGACAAAGTATCCACCTGCGCCAAAAGTGTTATCGACCACTACCGGAATACCAGCCTCGTGCGCAATGGCGGCAATCTTGTCGAAATCAGGAATGTTGTACCTTGGGTTTCCGATACTCTCGAGCTGCACAGGGCGCGGTCAGGGTGCCATTTGTCGAAGGCTGTGTCGCACTGGAATGGGCAACTCACGTAGATGGCCTTTGTCCTGTCATCAATAGCAGCCTTGAAATCCTCGGGCTTGTCTCCGTTGACGAAGTGTGTCTTTATACCCAAACGTGGGAAAAAGACCTTGAGCTGGTTGTATGTGCCTCCGTACAGATTTGACGTTGCGATGATGTTGTCGCCAGCATGCGCCAGAGCCGAAATAGCGATAAACTGCGCTGCTTGTCCAGACGATGTGGCAAGCGCAGCGACACCACCCTCGAGCGCGGCGATTCTGTTCTCAAAGACACCAACGGTTGGGTTTCCAATCCGGCTGTAGATGTTGCCAACCTCTTTGAGGCCGAAGAGTCGGGCACCGTGAGCGCTGTCGTTGAATGTGAAGGACTGGGGTTGTAAGCTTTCTTCTTTTTTCTGGCACATAGGGGAGGAATGCATGTTTAGGGGGGGGGCAGCATACGGTGGTGGCATAGATGGGCACAGCACGAGAATTGGTCTCCTTATCTGGGGTATGGCCTTGAAAAAGTCGCGTTAGCACGACTATTTGCGTCGCTTATTTCTTTATCGAGATTGCCTACCAGCATGGAGTTGCAGCGTCTCAAAGTTTTTGGATAGTTGGTCCGCCATGTTGCCGGTCCGGCTATTGTTATGTGAGAAAGAGTTGGGAGAGTTGGCCAATTAACGCTTTGTCAATTGCTCATATAGCTATACGCAAAGTCGATGGGTTGGGGAAATGTATGTCGAGAAAAAGAGGGGCAAGGGGAGAGCGATCAAATGGTAGAGATTGTGCACCATTGTCCGGCACCGTCACGTCATTCGCACCATCGCTCGTGTTGGAAAGGTTCACCTACAGCATCTAGGAGCTGCACGCTAAGCGCCTCTCTATGCCGTCTGAATATGTAAGTGCCATCTGGGGATGGCAGGCGGCAGGGTGTGAGAAATTTACGCATTGGGGATGGTGTTGCAATCACGCAATTGCGGGAGTGGTGGTTGGCGCGGGGTAGGTAGTGTTGGAGATGGAGGAGGGGAGGGGCAGCTAGGCAGGTAGTCATGTAGCTATGTACTCGCGGATGCGCAGGCCATGACACAAACTATTTGTGAGGGCTGCAGGGTCAACTGCATGTTGGAGGGTGTTGGAGTCTTGCCAAGCTTTGTTGAATACAACATGGCCAAACCGTGACGATGTGTTTTCGTCCTGTGGCCATAGCACCCTGACTAAGCATACGGATAAAGAAATGATAAAAGATAGCCAAGCATTACGTAGGGATGAATGAATATGGTGTTGGAAAGGGGCATGTATGACATAATCGTGGCTATTGCATAAAAGAGTAAGACGGACGTCGATGGACGGGGAATTCTGGTTGGTGTTGTGTAGGATGGAAGGGGGGATGAGTGTGAAGCTAGGTTGTCAATAGGGATGCTGTGCTGCAGTAGCAAGTCTGCCGTCATGTCATGAGCTAGCAGGAAAAGGCCTCTTTGCTAACTTTTACCACGCCGATGCGAAGTCGTGGTGTCGATAGATGTATAGGCAGGGTAGAGGATATGCCGTGGTGTGAATGTGTACAGCAAGAGAGTGGGGTAGCACGCATGCGAGTAAGTGGCTGGATGTGTAGGTACAGATGTAGCAAAGGGGGTGACATGGGCGTGGGTGGAATCAATGAAGCATGAAACCGCGGGCGTGTGCTTGGCAGTGAGGTTCGGGTAGAGCAGGGTAGAGCAGGGCAGGGCAGGGCAGAGCAGGTGGTCCGGGTGTCAAGCCACGGTACCGCGCCACAGGGTCGAGTGGCTGGCGATGGCAGTGCGGAGGAGGAATCTGAACGGGAACCGGCGCCGGACGGGCCGGGGGGAGGCAGGCATGGGAAGAGACGGAGTAGCAGTGGATGTAGATGGATGGATGGGTGGATGCATGGATGCATGCATGGGTGCAGAAATGCGGCCGTGTGCGTGTGGGCAGCAGCGGGCACGCACAAGGTGGAGCGCGGGTGGGATCGCCCCCGGGCTGGCAGGCCGTTGGAAGGATCAGGGCTTGGGGCGAATCATGGCGGGCGGAGCGGCGGGTAGCAGGGCACAGCAGGGCACAGCAGGGCACAGCGGCGCCAAGGCCACTAGGACTAGTCATCTTGGCGGGTGGGCCGTCAGTCGCCCTCTGCTCGGTGCTGGGAAATCCGCCTCAGTGGCCATTGGTTTCCACCACGCCTCGAGCTGTCAGCAGCGGTCCCAAGTCGCAGGCAAAAGCACCGCCTGGAGAACCGTTCGTGCCAACGCTGACGGGGCCGGCAGAAGCAACACGCACCACCACAGCCCTACCAGTACGCACCCGCCCGGCGACGACGAGACGGCATGGCCGCGACATGACGTGAAAATGGCGCGTCTTCATGTGCGCACTGTGTGTGTGTGCCATGGTGACCATCAGGCCATTCGTCCTCTTTTGTGCGCCACTAGCCAGCTGGGCGGTTGCACGGCACAGAGCGAGCGAGCTTGGGCAGCATGCATGGCCCCGTAGATACGCCAACCAGAGAACATGGCTCCCGCCCCCTCGCCCTCCCAAGCCCTGGCCGGGCCTGGCTGTAGGCTGAGCATGTACTTGCTGTGCGGCAGTCGATTGAGGCGCGGGAGAGAAGATGCATGTACGTCTAGTCGGAGAGGGAATGAGGAACATCAAGACAAGCGACAGCCTCGCCCACGGCTGCTGCCCGGGCAGGGTGTGTGTGTGTGTGCAAAAGCTGGCAGGCCTCGGTGCAAATGCGTAGACTACGCTGGTTCGACTGTGCCGAACCCCAGGGTTGCATGGAACCGTGTCATCGGTGGGCCTAGTTCAAGCCTGAGGAGACGGGTGCCAATCTGTCCTGCCTCCCGCGCTCGAGTATCATGACGGACGGACTGACCGGCTGCACATCACATACGCATGCATCCTCGCCTGCACGCAAATCCACACGTACGTTGGAATGGCAGGACTGCAGCCTCGTCGCCCTCGCCCTCGCTTCGTGTCGAGATGCATACGACGCCTCGCTGCCATGGGCCCCGCGGGGGCGTCGGCTGCATGCTCCCCCGTGTGTGCGCGAGCAACCTCAACCTCAAACCAATGGCGGCACCAAACTATCCTCCCTTTGTTCGCCCCACTTCGGCTAAATCTGTCAGTGCAGATGAGCCTGTCCGCCGGGCCAGCCAGCCGTCTTCGCTGATGATAATCCACTAGGCCTAGTTGCTGCTGCTGCTGCTACTGCTACTACTACTGCTACTGCTGCTACTGCTGCTACTGCTGCCACTGCTGCCACTGCTGCCACTGCTGCCCTCCTCCCAGCCCATACTCCCATCGCCATCCTGCCTCTGCCCTCCCACACCCTCGTCGCCCTACTCATGCCTTACTGCTGCTGCTGATCCTCTCCTCCGCCGGCACACGTACCAGTTGCTGCCCGCGCAATCCCTGCCCACTAAAACCATCAAAGCCATCACGCCTCGCTGTCGCTGTCGCTGTCGCGTCGCCTACTTCTGGCCCCTCGGTCCTCGGCGACCATTCCCCATTCCCCATCCCCAGTCACTCGTCCCTCTGGCTGCTAGCTGCTAGTACACCTGGCCCTGTCCCCGTCTCCTCAGCCCCCCTCCTCCCCCCATCCACGTCGCGTTTCTTCTTCTTCACCACCACTACCACCACTGCCACCACGACCAATTCACTCTTCGCCCCCGTTCGGTCCTTTTGGCAGATCTTCCTTCAAACAGGTATGCATCTCTCCCACCCCCCAGCTGCCCATTCGGCGCCTCTTTAAGTTCGCCCGGTAACTTGGGCTCGGGTCAGCCAGCGCCATGCTTATTGCCCTGCCGAATCCATCAACGTTACCACACGACACTGCCAGATCCCATCGACTGACACGTCCAGGTCGCTCGCGCCCGTGGTTGACAACACCATCGTCGTGGTTCTAGTCAACCCAGGGCCCCAATTCCGTGGTCACCACCGTAAGTGTTGCCTTTGCTGCGGGTCGAGCCCTACCAGTCCTTGCGACTCCCTCGCCACAACTTCCCCTTCTCCTGCCCACGCACCACCACGCCCTGTGCTGACTCGTCACAGACTCCACCCACCACCACCCAACATGTCCAACATTGTTGTCACCAACGAGACCAAGAGCCAGTCTGTCCGCACCACCAAAGATGGCAGGCAGATTCGCTACAATCTGCAAGTAATCCAGCAGCCAGAACGCGCCCGTGCCTGCGGTAGCGGCGCAAAGTCGAGCGCCGACAGACGTCCCGTCGACCCGCCCCCGATTGTTGAGCTGCGCGTCTTCGAGAATGACCAGGAAATCACCTTTGCCTACAATGCAAACTTCTTCCTCCACGCCAGTCTGGAAAATGCCCGTACCATTGCTCCTGGACGCGCTCCCTCGACCGCCGGACCCAGCTTTCCAGTCCTGACCGGTACCCCGGTCGCTGGCATGGCCTACCTCGACCGCCCAACGCCTGCCGGCTACTTCATCTTCCCCGACTTGTCCGTTCGCCACGAGGGCAAGTACCGTCTGAGCTTTGCTCTTTTCGAGAACCTGGCCGAGGTAAAGGACCTCGATCCCGAGGACCCCGACGTCATCTATGATGGCAACCACTTTGTTACCCACCGTTGCGAAGTCAAGTCGGCTCCTTTTACCGTCTTCTCCGCCAAGAAGTTCCCTGGCTTGTCCGAGAGCACTGCTCTGAGCCGCATGGTCGCCGAGCAGGGCTGCCGTGTCCGTATCCGTCGTGACGTGAGGATGAGGCGCCGTGAGAACAAGTCGTCCAAGGAGTGGGATGAGTACGACGAGGAAGGAGGAGGCTACGATCGTGCCCGGGGCACCGCAACTCCCGACAACTATGGCCAAGCACCAAGCGCCCCTCTTGATGACCGTCCCCGCTCCTTGTCCAGCGCCAGCAACCCTGCGCTCGCGCCACCGCGCCGCCCCAGCATCGAGGAAATGGGCCATGGTTACTCTGCCAGCAACGGCTACCAGCAGCAGATGCCCCCGCCACAGACTCCCGCGTACGCACAGATGCCATCCTATGCCTCGACCCAACCCCAGTATTCACAGCAATACCAAACTCCGCAGCCGGCCCCGATGATGCAACCTCCACAGCCCCCCCAGCATTCAACACCCTACTCGCACCACTCGCACCACTCGCACCACTCACGGCACAGCAGCTACAGCAGCCAGCACCAGGCACAACCTCCAGTGCCAATGAACCAGCAATACGCATACTCCAACTACCAGCAGCAGCCACAACAGTCGCCATCCCAGCCTCAATACGACCACGCTGCACCTCCGAGACAAGAGTCAATGTCTTCCGACTATGCGCACCCATCCGACTACCGTCGTTCGTCTATTACGCAATCGCCAGCTCAGCAGCAATACACTGCTTCGAGCCACCCAGTACAACCATACCACCCCATGGACCAGTACGGCCGATCGCAGCAGATGAGCCAGCCCCTGCAGCCTCTGCACTCGTCACCTCAATCCTACACGTCTTCGGCTCCTTCTCATCAATCTCTGCCCTCTTTGAGGCCCATTGTTGCAGACAAGCTGGAGCCCGTCTCTCCTTCATACCAATCCCCACCCACCTCCATGTCCGCCGAAATGTCTGTCAGCTCTGACGGCTCCAACCAGCACTGTGCTCTGCCCAAGTTCAACCCTCAGACGCAGGGCCTTTCCCCCATGTCGGCCACATCAAACAAACGCTCCTTCTCCAGCACATTCGACTCTCGCCATTTGAACGAGCGCATGGTAGCAGGCAACAGGCCCCAGCCATCTGGTGCGGGCTACAGCTACGACCCTGGCTCGCCTGACATGGAAGAGCCCATGGACCGGGCTGCTATGAGCTACAGGCGTGCCGATGGAACACAACGACAACGCCATGTACCTGAAGTCGGTGTCTAAACTTCATTTGACGTTGACGGCTATGCGGCCACGATAACAAAGGTTGTTGGCCCAATATCTGCATAGGTGTTTGTTGTTGTTGTTGGAGTACGGCGTTTTGTGTTCTCTGTCACGGATCTAATGTGCTCTGATCATCTATACCCCTTCGAGTTCGACAAGAGGGCGACTCTCACCACGGCCTGCCTTGTCTTGGCCTTTTTATTTCCTAACCTTGTTCTGCACCCATTTGTTTTACATTTCCATCTTCTATTGATACATGCGCCAATCGGCAGAGCTGCACCTAGCCATTTCCTTTTTGTTGCCTTGTTTCCACACCCTACTACATATACTGACACATCCACATACCTCAGTACAAGCACTTCAATGCTCTAAAACTCTACTTCCATTCTCGCTACTATCATCATGTACCCTTTTGTCGCGTGAATTACCCAGTGAGGTACACACGTTCACACAACGCGTCGCACACTTGTTGTTTCCTTGTAGGTAACGGGTTGAATCATCCTTGCTCGGGTTTTGCAGCTATTGCTACAGCCCAACGGATTGGCTTTGCCAGAATGTGGCATGGAATACACATCTACGCGTATGGCCTCAAAAATTTCAAAAAGCGGGAGGCGTGCATGTCGATTGTATAAGATTCCTTGGGCTCCCATGTCTCCCATGAATATTATTTTGTGCAATGTCTAACCGTGTGTTTGTATTGTGATGTCTTGGTTGTCAAACAGCAAAAGGTCTCTGATTTCGCTCTCCTTGTGTCATATACATACTATATAGTACGCGGTCGTGACTTCCTTTGGTGTACAACGCAACAGCTCTTGCCACCTTCAGACTTCGCATCTCGCTTCCGAACCGCCAGTCTTTGTCGGTGCCGTAGACAGCTCTCGAGGCACAGGCTGTCCACTCGTGGGCGACTTACCAAACCATCTCGCAACATACCCCGTCTTGCCCCAAAGATGAAACGGATCCAACAAAGCCAATCCACAGCTTCTCTTATTTCTCTTCTTCTCCAACCGCATCGCCTCAAGTTCCGCGTCACTCAAATCCCAAAACCGCATCTTTTTATCCTTGCCCCTCACAAGGCCCCAGACGTCGAATGGATCAAGCACCGTGACGATCCAGGGCCGATCGTCCCCCCATCCCGGGCCTCTCCTCTCCGTCACTCCGTCCCTTGCCAGGAAGAGCGAATTAGATGGCGGAAGCCGCTTCCCCGGGTTCCAGATATTGAGCAAGGCAGTATTCATGAGCATAATTGCTGCCTCAAAGATCCAGAAGTAGCTTTCGTTCTTGTACACAGCCGAGTCCCAGCCAGAGAAGTATTCGACCAGTCGGTAGATGCAGCGAATCGTAACGATGCTAGCACTCGCGTACATGACGTATACAACCGTACGTAGATGTGGTTTCAATACGCCAGCTGCGCTTGCGCGTCGCTGGAACTGCGCACCTAAAAGCCCAAAGGCACCGAACAGCGCAGCCTGAAGGCACAACGAGGCACTCACAAGTCGCGAACCCAGCTCCCGTTGAGCGTCCGACGAGGAGGAATCAGCCATGCGCCATGCCCCCTGTCCGATGAGAATCTCGCACACGGCATCGAGCCCGACAAAGGTCGTTGCGACACGGCCGGGGTGCAGGGGAGCGAGATAAGGAATGTAATACAAAAGACGGGAGAGGGTAAAGTAATTGATCAGAGCGTAGACTGGCGGGCCAGAGAGAATCAGCACCGTCGAGGCGATCAAGTAGGCCAGAGAGGAAGTGTCATAAGCGCCCGCAAGACGCACAGCGAAGCCACTGATCATGAGGAGGGCGGCCCAAGGCAGGAGGGCTGTTGTGCGCCAGGACTTGAACTTGCTCGGTAGTGTTAGAGTATTGAGTACAAGGGAGCGATGTTTATACACACATTGTTTGCCATAGGTGAAGGGCTCCCGACAGGGAGAAGAGGACTATGAAGAGCATCGGGGCCGCTTTGTTGGGCGCATAGTACCATACGCTGCCTGGAGAATAATCTCCTGCTCCCATTCTGATTCTTTGGAAAAAGTCGAGTACGCTGGTGATGTAGTGGTGTGCACTATGGCGATAGGTTGATAGAGAGTATCGAGATGCTCGAGATTTGATATATGGTAGTTGGAAATAGTCAAGACTCTGTTTCCCTGTGTTTCAAGGCCAACGTGACCATTGCAGAGCCAGTACACCAAATGCCAATGGGCAACGCTTTTTCAAAAGAAAGTCTGAGCTGGATGTGGACTCATTATGAGCAATCAGCGACAGAAAGCAAGGCATCCTATCTTGAATCTTGGATGTCTTAATTGGGCAAATGCCTCAAACTCTACCAATCAGGATCGACGTCGTTGTGGAAAGCGAAGAATACGATGCGGCATGCACAGAGAGAGAGAGAGAGCGCCTCATGAACAGCGCCACGACGCGTCGCTCAAGGTCGAACAAATCAAGCTCAAATCCAATGCGGGGTCGGGCAACGACAACGTTGAATGCCTACCACTGATCGGTCAACTGGAGGTGGCTTAGACAGACGACGTCCGCCGGTGAAGATCTCTTGCACGTGATATTGTGGGGCTATGTCAGGAGCTAGACTTGCGACAAGCTAACCACGCTAGCGGTGAAGCCATCCAAGGTGCAGCCCTCATTTCGCAACGGCATCCATTCCCGCAGAGTCCAGCAAGCTTCATTCCGCACAGTCGTCCGTTAATCGTCCTTTGTATTCCCGTCCCGTGCGTGTTTCATGAGTGTGGCTGGAAATGATACGCCAGCCCTGGGTGCCGCAGAGGATGCTTCGAGGCAAACCCCAGCCGAGCCTACGGTGATGGATGGGCTCTCCAGCTCAAAAGTGACGGGTGCGCACACACCCCGGTCGCTTTCATCGTAGCACCGCTTACTCTTTCCAGTCGAGTACCATGACCCATCTGGCGTCTTTGGTTTGATACAAGAAGACTTGGTTGCACGCCTTCCTCTTCGCAACTTGCATTGGAAAGCCCCCACACGGCCATTGAGATCTATAGACTCTCTGCATGTCGACCTTGTGCCTAGCCCAGAGTCAGCACAAGCTGCGGGTGCAGCATCGTCGGCTGTAGCACCTGGACAAGGTACGCCCAAGAGGACCACAGAAGATATCTTCAGGGCCCCTAACAAAGAAAAAGAGCGACGTCATCAAATTCCCGGCTTGCGCCAAACACCCTATCTTAGGATCTATCTGTTGAGATGCGATGACTCGGATGCGTACAAATCGACTGCGCGTAAGTTGGTACGCGAATGGGTCAAGGATCATACGCCGCCTTCTCAGAGTAGCACTGCAACTAACCAGGAAAACCACGATGCATATGAATGGTTGATTCTGCATGTCGTAGTACCGAATACGCCAGCAGCGAGCCAGCCCCGTGGATCTGCCAGTGCGTCGACAGGTGACAAGGAAAAGACCGGAGCAGCTTCAAGATGGACCCGCGGGACGACCACGTTGCTCGAAAAGCTGCGCGCCGACTTCAACGTTTCATCCAAGTCAGCACCAGACCGGGTCGCTCAGATACGAGTGCCCAAGGAAAGAGTGCCGCCGCATATGCTTCCGCCTGCGGGACCTGCCAGCGCTCCCGCAATCAGCGAGAGCCCTCAAGAGCAAGAACGAGCCTGGCAAGATGTCATATCTAGATTCAAGGTGCTCATTCTTCTGTCATTCGACCTGCGTGTGAGCCAATATGAAGAAGACATTCGGAAGAATGACGCTCAGCGCTCCTTTCCTGGCTGGAACTTTAACACTTTCTTCATCCTCAAGGAAGGCCTTGCGAGAGGCTTTGAGAGTGCAGGGCTGGTGGAAGATGCTTTGCTGGTGTACGATGAGCTCTCCATTGGCCTGGACAGTGTAATTCGTGACCAGGCGAGTGACCAGGCACAAGGAAGCGTTCTCCTTGACTATTCCGACGACGTTTATCAGAAAGCGGCAGAAGTTGCAAAGCAACAAGGGGAAGATGCCGCTGATTCGAACCCTTCTCAGCTGGCCATCCACGACGACAGCCCGATCAATGCCTTGAGAAAGGACTATCGTGGTCTCATCCTTGCGAACAACATCTCCGTCTTTGATTTTAGAGTTTACATCTTCGCCCGCCAAATGTCCTTGCTTCTCAGGCTCGGTAACTCACTGTCGGCACGTTCAGATCTTGCAACTACGCTACAGACCCGGCCCAAAGCTGGCGTAGTTCAGCAGTCGACCGATGACAGCGCCATCGGTATGAAGTCGAGTGGTCAATCCCAGGACCCGGAAGATCTTTTCTCGCTTGCGGACCTCTGTACGCGTGCGCTGAATTTCATAACGTTTGCTGGAAGACTGTTGCGCGATGATCTGATCAATGGGTATGTTTCGAGACATCTATTGCTTTCTTCGTACTAATGCCCACCGCTAGAGCAAAGGCACATGATGTTACATTTGAGAGTCATCTAGTCGAGAACATTGTTCGCTCGTGGACATTTGCCGCATTGGATCAGGTCATACGCGAGACATCAACTGCCTCTCTTCCATCCGACAGGCCCACTAGAGATGTACCCGCTGGCTCTACAGGCAAGGGCCGTTCCTTTAGTGGTCGCAACAAGGAGTCAAAGAGCAAGAGCTCCGATCCCAAGCTTCCTTCTCGTTCTTCTTCCCTGAATCAGGGGCGATCTACTCCTGAGATGCCATATTCCCAAACGGCGCCGAATGCCCAGGTGGTATTTGAGAATGGACAGTATCATGATCGGCCAGCTACAGGGCAGTCAGGCATAACCATTTCTGCAAGGAACGGCCTGCAGGAACTGGCTGGCACAAGGGCACAACTTCTTACCATTCAACGACGGTTGCTCGAGCATGCAGGAAAGGCTCTCGGCTGGAGTATTGGGTGGAATGCTATTGTCGCCTCTCTGATTGCGAAGGAAGAGCTTACTGACGTCAGTCTGGACGAAGAAGAAGAGGAGGCAGAAGGTGCGGCAGGAAAGGAGGCTTCCAGTACCAAACCAGATTCTGAACTCAACAAAGCACGTCTCGGCATATCTGCTGTGACGCTGCTTACAGCAATGTCGTCTCTCGCGCAATTCCGGCAGTTTTACGAGGTATGTGGTCTTGTGCCATGTCTATCGCCAGTACTAACTTTGCTTTGGACGCTGAGTGATCTCATCGTGAAGCACTACATGGTTGCAGGCCAGAACAAATCAGCAGAGACAGTGCTTGGCGATTTAGCTGCTCTCAAATTGTAAGTTTGCTGCCACTTGAAACTGTGAATACCCACGTTCTTACATGGATGTAGTGAGCTCGGCGATTTTGCAGCGGCGGCAACATATTTCGGACGTATGGCATCGTATTTCGCAAAGAGCAGGTGGAACACTGTCGAAGCTACAATGCTTAAGATGCATGCGCGCTGTCTGAAGAAGCTCAATCGCAAAGACGAATACGTGCGGACAGTGTTGGATTTGTTAGCCAAGTCATCGGCAAGTCGAATGGCGCCCAAAAGCTCGTCAAAACGAATCGACGCGACAGGCGACTCTCACGAGTGGCTCAATGATGACAATGTGGATACCACTGATGTACTTTACGAGATTGTTGGCTATTCGCAACAGCTGCCCTATGATGTTACTGTCCAGATGGCCAAGTATTTTAGCGACATTTCCGTTGAGCCCTATGTACGGCATTACGACGACAAAGACGGGTTCCAGCTACGCCTTCAATTCAGGCATCTCCTTGAGGATGAGGTTGAGATTCGAGCAGCCAAGATCAGACTGGTCAGTTCCGTCTCCAATCAGGCCAAGGACGTGTGGCTGGAAGAGACTGGTGCAATCCAGCTGAAGAAGGGTATGAACCGCATGTGGATTGGTTGCAACGTAGGTGTTTCGGTGTTGCTTCACGGGGAAGACTAACGTATTCCAGGTGAATACCATTGGGCCATATATGGTGGATAGGATCGTCCTGGAAGCAAAGCGCATCGTCTTTGTGCACGAACCTTTCCAGAAGACCGAAGCAACAACCCCTCTTGGCATCATCACCTCTGTTTCTGCACACTCGCTCAGAGCAGCCAAGAAAGCCAGGATTCTTTGCTTTCCGCGTATGGAAGCTTTTCAGGCTCGCGCCTATCTTTCGCATTTGATCCACATCGACAAGCCGCGCCATATCGAGGTTGCGTTCTCGAGCGGGTGGAACGCGATAAAGCGTGCGGATATCCGACTAAAGTCCGCTTCTGCAGGACTGCGGCTGCGTACGGCAGACGCAAGCATAGAAGCTGGCGACATTGAACTTGAGGACAACAAGCAAACTCCCGGTGTCATTGCAGTTGGAGAAATGGCAGCCGGCTCTGCAGCCACCTTGAAAGTACCTTATGACATGGAAACGATTCTCCAGGACCTTACCGTTAAGATTGACGTCGACTATCTTACTGAAAACGGCCAGTTCCAGTACACTTCGTCCTTTGTGATTCCGGTTGAGCTGCCGTTGGACGTCAACGTACATGATCATTTCAAGAGCAAGTCTCTGTTCTCGAAATTCAACATCAAGACTGCAAATCATATACCACTACAACTCCTGGCCGTTTCGTTGGAAGGATCGGAGGAGTTTACTGTTCACGCACCGAGGCAGCCAAAGGAGCCACTACATGTGTTCCCGAAACAGCCAGTAGCGGTCACGTACAAGGTCGTCAAGAAGGCCGTGGACGCCGCACAGAAACGAAGAAGCCGGATCAGCACTACTGGTAGCCTGTCGTTGACTGTCGAGTACCGTTGTCTGAACGAGGATGTGCTGGACCGTATGCGAAAGCTGTTTGCAGAGGCCGTCGAGAACAGTCCAGTTCATCGCCTATCTCGTCTCCTGACTGATACTTTTGTCAATCGCATCGAGCAGAGCATCCTGCCTCAGCAGTACGAAAAGACGGCGTTTTTGGGAAGGATTGATCTTGGAGCTTTCGAGGACATGGGATGGGCGGACTGTCTTGATGGCTTACCTCTTGCCATTCGAGATGATACACAGACGTGGCTGCAAAATTGGCATGGTGCAAGTACCCCTCCTAGTACATACTGCTATGCAAATACTAATATATGATTGTAGAAACACAGGGTCGTTTCCCTCGAGACAGATGTACCACCACACGCCATACAAAGCCCTGCAGCTCCACCGTCGCCAAACCCTCCGCGGCGCATGGTAATCACGGTAGCTATCCCGCAAACACACATCCTCCACACCGCCTCTCTCACCCTCAACTCACCGTCTACAACCCTCCAATCTCCCATCGCAACCGTCGGCCAACCCCTCACGGCCACTCTCCGCATTTCCCACACCCGCCGCTGGGCCTCCCCCTCCAGCCTCGTCTCGGCCGCCAACCTAGACGACCCCACCGACCCCATCGACTTTATCTACACCATCGACGCAAACCCAGAAGTCTGGCTCGTCGCCGGCCAGCGCCGCGCCCATTTCACCGCCACCGAAGACCAAGAGCACGAGTGGCCGATCGTACTGGTACCGCTTCGACCGGGGAACACGCTCTTGCCCAATGTGGAGATTCGGCCGCGCATCAAGGCGAGCCCGGAGAAGGGGAAGAACGATACCGGTGACGTGGAGATTCTAAACTGTGAGACGGATAATCTGAGCTTTGCGGATGCCGTGGTTGTCGCGCAGGATGTGAGGAGTAGTACGGTGGGTGTGGGTGACATGGCAGTGGCGAGTATGAGGGGCGTGGTTTGGTTGGAGAGTCGTGGATTGGCGGATGTCTGAGTTGGCTAGCTAAGAGGAAGTCTATACAGGTCAGGTGTACCGGAAACCGTACCGCGAGTAGCTGCATGTAGCAAGGGAGGGTTGGAGTAGTAGAGCAATACTCGACGGGCGAAACAACTCATGAATTGCATTCTCTATCCATGGTCCAGAAAGTTGTCGCCCCGCACGGAAGCGTATCGTCCAAGCATTCTTCGTGGCTCTGTGCACCTGCACAGTACATGCAACATGGTCCTTGATGCGGAGAGTCTTTTCTACTATCCCAAGACCAAGCCACGTGACAGGCAAAGTAGGCAAAAAAAAAAAAAAAAAAAAAAAAAAAAAAAAAAAAAAAAAAAAAAAACG
>JALPSE010000095.1:20786-75383 GCA_030558545.1 Bipolaris gigantea
CCGGTAAATTGCTTGTATAGGGCAGATCCGATGGGATGCCACGACACAAACCGATCGTCGTTTTGTTTGCCGTATCGCACAACACGACTACTCGGCGCTCAGGCTACCATCCATCCAATAGGCCTGACAGCTAAGCCCTTTACCAATATCCGCTAGAGCACTGGACACCAATCCACCCATCCGCGGGGGAATAGGCGTACCGCCACCAACATGGCGGGTGGCCTCATGCAGGCAGGTGCAAACCAGACCCTTTCTCGGCTCTGGAGCATGTACGAAGTAGAGTGCCCTCTGCAAGGTTGGGCCACCCCAGTGCTGAAGCCACAAGGCCGCTGAGAACCCAGATACCTGGCCGCGTTGTCAGGAGTGCTCGTGTTTCCGCCATTCTGCGAGGCTGGAGACGGCCGGGGCGACTGTATGGATAGTACCGTTTGGGCAGCTCGGCTACTCGCACGTCCATCTCACGGTCGTATTGCTATCCTTTCACGATCGGGACAGCGTATCAGTGGCTGGAGAGCGCGAGCGGCGTCCCGTGAGGTGCATCTTGTGCGAGAGAGGGGAGGAAAAGGGGCCGTGTAGCAAGGAGAGCTTGAGATTAAGAGGCTATGTGACCACGTCCACGGTACCCACTCGACACGGTTCCCACAGTTGCACCCGATCCTTTGCGCTGAGCGGCGCTCCCTTTGACGACTGCGTCTAGTACGCTGCACCAAGCAGAGTTCAGACGTCCCATAAATCTCTTGCGTTGTCTCGGAAGACCTTGTTCAGTAGTCGTGTATCGCCATGGCACCATGCTGCCACTTTGTTCATAAAGGGCAATACATCGTATCCGCGTGCTTGCGTATGTGGCCAATCCGTGCCGAAGATGACTCCATGCCCATTTCTCGACCGCAGTAACTCCATGGCCAGAGTGTCGAAATCCGCAAAGTCGGTGCTGTTGGAGAAGAGGTAGGGCGCCGAGAACTTGACGTACACACGCGGGTCGCTCATCATGTGTTGGAGCGCACGCCAGCCCGGCTGCTTGTCCTGGTCCAGCGGCAGGCTTGCGGGAGAGGCAAAATGTTCGAGCACGAGCTTCACACCAAGCTCGGGCACGAGCGGCTGCACGTAGTCCAGCACTGCCATGTCGGCGTACAGACCGATGGACCATGTCTTCAACGGGCGCAGCCTTTCTGCATAGTCGCGCAACATCTTCTGGATCTCGACTTTGGTCACGACGATGCCTGAGGAGCGGAGGTTGATTCGGACGCCTCGGACGCCAAGGTCGTGCCATCTTTGGAGGGTCGGCAGGTCCATGGTGTTGGGATCAAAGCCTACGACGCCTCGGCCGTGTGCTGTGCCCACTTGTTTCAAGGCGCCGAATATCCATGCATTGTCGTTTCCGTAGGTTGTCAGCTGAACAAAGACCAGATTCCGCAGCCCGAGTCGTTTGGAGCTTGCTAGGGCTTGCTCCATGGTGGCTTCTTGGGGGGGCGTGACACCGGCGGGGAATGGGTATTTCTTGGGTTCAATGACATGGATGTGGCTGTCCCACGAGTCCTCTGGTAGTGTGAGGTTGTATGCGCACGAAGAGTGCCATTGCCGACAAGGATCACGAATGTTGTTGGGGCTGAGCGTTGCTTGAACGCGAGAGAGAAGGGTGCCCAGATACATCCGCTGAGCCCAAATGGATCGCATTGGTAGAGATGGAAAGGATGAAGGGATAGGATAAAGCGATCGACTCTACTAGCCTGTCCATGTACAACAGCCTTGTGCCGAATCCATTGATGAAGAGGGGAAGCAGGGCTTTTTATGCGCAGGCATGTCAACTGAGATAAGCTCGCAGATGAGTCTAAGCCTTGATGAGCTAGATTTGTATCGCATTCCCAGTCCAACCGAGCGGTGACGTCCCTTGCCTGTTCGGCTATCGCGTCTCCTGGTGTTCAATCATGCCCTCGATCAGGATTTTGATCAGGTACCGCTTCACGACCATGTCTGAATCGCTTCAGGTTATGGGGTTGATCTTTTGTAGTGAATTGGGCGATATGGGCTTTATTGGCTAGTATCGAAGCAAAATCAATTCTGTCTTGCAACACTGAAACCATCTACGAAACGAAAACACAGAGAATCGATCATGTCAGTCGTCATAGACCACAAGGCAGCGCACTTCAATCGACCGACGCCTTGGTACAATTTTAGGAGCGCCATGATCCTCGAATGCTCCATGGGCCATACCAAGGCTGGGACTTTGCTCTCCAGCTCCCCTGCCCGCCGAGCAAAAGTCGACGAAAATGATAGCCTCATCAGGCGCCAGATTGCTGACATAGTAGAATCGGAGATGGGACGAGTATCGCAGAGCGGTAAAGTGCGTCTTGTAGTTGTTGTGCGTGTGGATGGGTATCGTGCCATTGGACTTGTTAATGGACCGGGAATCAACAAGTGCAAGTGGCCATTGCCTCACCACGTCTCCCACAGGCCGCCACACGTTCACAATTCCCCAGCGCTTGGAGAGCCAGATCGACGCTTCTTCGTCTCCGAGCACGCGGCGAAGGTTCACCTCGGCTGTTTCGGCATCGTTGTCCATGTGGAAGTTGGGCAGGGGCTTGGATGAGAATGCGTAGGGATCGAGGAGATTGGTATCCTTTGCCACGTCAGCATGCCATGCTTTGTATCAAGCAAGTTGGTGGCGTTTGTCAAGAATCGGAGAGCGCTAGGCGTACCTCTTTCATCTGTCGATGCCGGAAATTATAGGCAATCGCCTTGGCTGCACCGGTCTTTTCTTGGACTAGTCGACTGCACTCATCAAAGTAAGGGCCACGGATGAATTTCTCGACCTCACTCCTATCGTGTGCGAGTAATTTGTCTTCCGATAGCACGGACGGGCAATACACCCACTCAATGCCTTCATTTGCGAGCGTCACCGGTGGCTCGAAGTGACGTAGATCCGTGATATTGGCAGGTTGCTGCAGACTGGGACCGATGTTGGTCTTATGCTCCTCTCCCTTCTTGAAGTTGAGGAAAGCTGGTCTGCCATCTTTGGTTGGGCCAAGGAACCGAATTGTTCCCGTCGTCGAGTCGGGACTCCGCCAGGGAACATGTTCAAAGGGTCGAGTCTTCTTCCACCGGGTCAAAGGCTCAGCAGACGCCGATGCGATAGTCCTTGTATCGAAGGCTGACCGGAGACTGCGAAAGCTCTGCATGTTTCTCGTGATGGCATAGGGGTAACGGCATGAAAGGGTTGGTGGCAATATACTACGTGCTTTTAAAATCATTCTGTAAAGGGGTCGGATGATGTTGGAGAGGGAAACTCGACAGTACTGGGCATATATAGACTCTTGCATTTGATGCCTAAATCTATGCCGGTGTTATATGGGTTTCTATTGCGCCACGAAATTGGTCCCTCGCCCTGGAGGCTGTGGCACCGATCACACAGAGCATGGAAGGCTGAAAGACTATCATCGCATCCCTCTATCTGTACCTCCGTCACGGTCCATGGGTGCATGCGTAGATTGGAGGCTTCGACCACCAAGCACGTCAAACCGGTGGGCTGTGCTCAATCCTGGGCTTTTCTCTTGACACCACAAGTCGAAGGGCCGAAGGTTGAGGCAAGCATGCTTGATTGGCATCCGAGCGACATATTCGCTACTATCAAATATAGGAGGCGGCAGAAGACGAGAAGAGCACAACACATGATACATGCACAAGTAGGTTAGTGCTTATGAGTTCCATTATCAGGCAGTGCGCCCCCTTCAAGTATATCATCCACAGGTTGCACAGCTAAGGTGTGTTTGGCTGAAACGTTTGACCGCTAACGCGTTGTGATGCAGCAGGCTAGGTTGAGCAAAAAAAAAAGGCAGCACATGCATCCATATCTAGAGGTAGACTGCGGGAGAGTAAACCCGAAGGTCCAGCCATATGATGGATGGCAGCGTATTGATTGGCTTCAGCGTGCCGTTTGCAGGTTCTTTGCAGCCTAGAACAAGCCGCAGAGGGGGGCTGGGTGGTTCACCGGAAGCTTGGCTAATATCCCGCCTATCGTGCTGGCGCAGAACACCAGTCCTTCTCGGCAGATATAAATTACACTGTATCGATATACTTTTAGAAAAAATACCAATTTTGGCTGACGGCTTCGGCAAGGCTAGCCCATCTCTCACGGCGATTGTGACTACTGGTATCGAAAAATGAACTATATAAGCCATCGTCGGGATTTTCGTACCGGATAGACTACCATCGACTTACAACACAATGTCAAAGGCAGTTGGGTCCTTGCTGGTGAAGCGAGGCCTGACCACACGGAGTTCCTCACCATCCGAATTACCTTCTCTCGCCATTATCGACGACTATCTCAACACATCTGCCCCTCACTTTGCAAAGATTTCTAGATCTAGGCTGCAAGTTGCAGTCTTCAACGACACAGTCATACCTTTTAATGGCGAGGAGGAAAAACGACTAGTCAACCGCCTTTTGCCGTACGATCTGATATCTACAGTTCGTGAGCGCACGGCCTTCCCAGGATCTCTCCTACGCCAGCTGCCTAACCTGAAGCTCTTACTTGCTACTGGTACGCAGTTTGAGATGTTTGACCTGGCAGCTGCGCGAGAACTTGGTATCAGTGTCGTTGCAGCACCTGGCCTTGGCCGCACCGACCAGGCCGGCGTTACTATGGGTCCCGACATCAGAAAAGGCAACGTGCATCCAACGACGCAGCATACCTGGGCTATGATCCTAGCACTAGCCCGCAATATTGCTGCTGACGATGCCACCCTGAAGAGTGGGTCTGGATGGCAAAGCGGGCTTGCCATCGGCCTCCCAAAGTTGACGATTGGCGTTGTAGGGTTAGGTCGCTTGGGAGCGGCTGTAGCACGGGTTGCACATCTTGCGTGGGGCATGCGTGTAGTTTGCTGGAGCGAGAACTTGACACAAGCTAGGGCCGACCATATGGCTCGCGCAGTTGGTCTTCTTCCCGATGACGGACCTGACGGCAGCAAGACATTTCAGGTTTTGCCCAAGAGCGACCTGTTGGCTACTGCGGATATTGTCAGCATGCATTATGTCTTGAGTGACCGCTCACGTCATGTCATCGGTGCAAAAGAGCTCGAGAGAATGAAGACTTCAGCTCTGCTGATCAACACATCGCGAGGAGCTTTGATCGACCAAGACGCTCTGGTAGACACACTAGAGCATGGTAGAATACACGGCGCTGCGCTGGATGTCTTCGAAGTGGAGCCTTTGCCGTCAGACAGCCCTTGGAGGAGAACAGCTTACTGGGGTACGAACGGTCGCTCTAGACTTCTTACGACGCCACATATGGGTTATGTTGATCAAGGTCTTATGAACACTTGGTACGCAGAAACAGCCGAGAATGTCGAGAGATGGTTGCAAGGCAAAGAGCTGCTTCACCGTCTTAGCTAATAGCAACATGGATCCGCAGTACTATGTGCCGAATGATCGTGTATCATGTCCACATGGTAACGATGATGGGCACGGAATTCGTCGAAGAGTCACAAATCAGTCTTGTGCGAAATGTGATGTCGCCTTGGCTCAAGGACGTGGCTTGCAGACGGTCCTCGATTGAAAGTGCCGTTTAGTGGCAATTTATAGGATTCGTATCAAGGCACATGGTCTATTCCGCATTAATGGGAAACAGGGCAAATTCGTTCCTCGTTTACAGTAAGCAAGAATGACAGCGATCGAATGAAGCGACACGAATCCACAAGGCGCCAGACTTGCCAAGAGATTGAAACAATTCTTGACAACGACTGCCAAGGCATGCATGTAGTAGATACGGTCATTGCTCTGCGTTGTGGCGTCCTCGTTAGAAAATAGGTTAAATACTCGCTGGACGCCTTAGGCAGTCTAGTTTCTTAAGTGATGCATTCCAGTGCAGGATACTCACTTTGGCATGGATTGGAGCCACTCTTCGTAAAGATGACCTACCGCTATCGAAATCTCCCGAATACCAGTATCAGGCTCTTTGGACTCTTACCAGCGCAGTATGGAGACCCGATACAATGCCTGATATTCGACGCCAACCTATCTTCTGACTTGACAATATGTCCTGCCTACGAAGCATTGTCGTACGTTTGGGGTGAACAGATCAACACACAGCCCATTCATATGTTGCCGAGGGACGGTAGCGGTGGCGGGATATTGGACATCGGGCCAAACCTCTACTCGGCGCTCCTTCACTTGCGCCTAAGAGATTCGAGCAGAGTCTTATGGTGCGATTCCATCAGTATCAACCAAGCTGACTTGAGGGAGAGAGAACAGCAGGTCATGCTCATGGCAGCGATATACCGCAACGCGCAAAGGGTCGTAATCTGGCTTGGCCCCGACAGGGATGAAAGTGTGCTAGCGGTCCAAGCGATCCGATATACGGGCGCACAAATCCAGGCTCTCGAGGAACGTCGCACCTGGCAGCCTAGGCCAAACGCGGATCATAGGTATACATGGGAAGCCCAGCAAATTCCATTCTCGCATCAGGAGTTGCAAGCACTTCAATTCTTAATTGGCCGGGACTGGTTCAAGAGACTGTGGGTACGTCAGGAAGTGACTCTAGCAAGGAGCGCTGTTGTCATGGTCGGAAGCCAGAAGGTGTCTTGGGAGGACCTGGTGTCGACTGCAGCTTTCCTCGACGAGTTTGTACGACTGAGAGCCAACAACAAAAGCGCCTTCTCATACGATCTTTTCAACTTGGTCGAGTTCGGGTACATGAGGTCTTACAAGGGGGTCATGGAAGTTCTCCATGCGTGCAGGGCATGCGACTGTACCGTAGAGCACGACAGGGTGTATGCAATACTGGGACTCTTATCATCACAACGGGATCTGACCATCCAGCCCGACTATCTGAAGCCTGCAAAGAAGATTTTTCAGGATTTTGTCGTACAGTACTATCGACACTATCAGCGACTGAATATCCTGACACTTTGCGAAACTGCAGAGTCGCCTTCCTGGGTTCCCGATCTGCACAAACTGCGGCTCAACTCTGGCATACACACACGGGTGGTTGAGTACTGCTGGGCAAGCGGTGACGCTCCTGCATCGCTCTTCAGCCTCGATGATGACACCATTGAGATCTATGGAGTAAGATGTGCAACACTAGGCAGAAGGGTTGCGCCACCCATTGACAAGAACAACAAAGCTGGCCTTTTGAAAGACGCCATCGTTCGCATACTGAAGGATGAGCTGGGCTCGGATGTCTCCTCATGGAGCGGCGTTCGTTTGCGGGACCTAGCGATGGGCCTCTTGGGATGTTTATGGTTCGAACGCACTGGTAGGAAAAATCACGCAAGCCTCGTGTTTGCATGCTCGGAACTGATGCGATGGGCACGCGAAGATCTGGGCGACGGATTGCCAACATGTCAGCCAGACCAGCCTGATAGTCTTACTCTTCTTAGTCACATTGTAAGGGTCTTGTTCCACGACGACTTATGCCTTTGGACGCAAGACGGACACATTGGTCTAGGGTACGAGGCGTGCCAAGAAGGGGATCATGTTTATGCGGTTCTTGGATGTCGACGTTTGCTGGCTCTTCGCAAGGAACCGGGGGGCAGAGGCTATCGCATTGTAGGCAAGTTCGATCTTCCGCGCTACAACGATGGTCAGGCTTTCCTCGGTGAACTCAGTGCTACCTGGTCAGCCGTATACAAGCACTTGCTACTGGCCTCGAATCGCCCACGATTCGTGAATGAGAACGGAACATCCCAATGGCAAGATCCGCGTCTCTGCAATGTCGCCTTACCTCGTGGCTGGGAGGAGGCACAAGACCAAGATGGTATCCCTTATTGGCGCAGAGCCGGAAGAGCGGAGCCCGTGCATACCGATCCGCGGCTGACGTATGATGAATTGAAACATCGAGGCATTCCTGTAGAGAAGTTGATCGTCTTTTGAGACAATGGGTAAAGTCTTCTTCATTTGTGAGAGATGTTGAGTAACGTGCAGAAATTTACTGTGTAGATGCGAGGGTACGCCAAGACCCCCCTAGTGCAGACTATTATATACCGGTACCGTGTCTCGCGTAATGACTGATTGGTACGCGTCCGGTTCAGAGGTAGAAGCAGTACGCACAAAGGCTTTGGCTGGGGACTCCGATTAATTATAATAAGGCTGACCGCGTCACGTGGCCAAGCCTTGGCTTAACAGCTGGAGACTGTAACCGGTTTCGGGAAACTGTCAAGAATACAGCATGAGGGAATCTTGAAAAGCGGACAAGTAACCTAAATCTCAATCTCCTGTGGTACCGTGTACCAGAGTAATGAAATCTAAATCGATATATGCGCGAAACAGCCAGTAAGATGGAGGTTCACGGACTTGATTCGAGGTCCCGGGAAAGCTCACGTGATTTTATCGATATCCTTAGCCTGGCTTGGCATCACTGTATCACCGTACGGATGGAAACCAACTACTCTACCTCCTCCGTCCCACCTCACCCTTTGCCGTCGCTGGAGAAGCTTCAACAGTGAAAAGCAGAGGAACGAACAAGTGGTGTCTAAGCTTCACTTTGCATGGAGCTTTGGTCATGCAGAGTCATGGGTGAGAGTTCGCCTCACGTAAGCATGGAATAGATATAAGAGAGAAGCAATGCCGTGTAGAAATAGGCTCTGAGTGGAAACATTGTGTATTAGTGAGCTAAGTACACGTCTAAAGTGAGGTGAGCAAGCTGAACGGCTTGATGCTACGTGGCTCACAGAGCTCCTGCCGACCGGCCCGAACGATACCTCTGCTCCCGAAATGTTTCGCCTCACGTCTTTCCGTCTTGTACCTCTTTTCTCCTACACATGCTCAAGTACCCACGACCGCCCCACCTAGTTGCTGCTTCAACGGCAGAGAACCAGATACATGACACGTATGTGCACCGGCTATATCTCATTGCATCTCATCACGTTTCAGCCGTTTGACTTTGTTCCAACTGGCGGGATATCCGGATAGTCCCTGCTTGTGTAGTCATACATATGTAAGACGAAATTTGGCCGTGTAAACACCGAAAACATAATGTTCATCTGGGTTTGCATACCCGGCATACGAGTCCTAGTGTTGCCGTCATTGCCCAACCAGCTTCTCTACCTTCTCTCTGCCCAAGGCAAATCACTCTTGTCGGCCGACAACAAACTGCATCACCCGCAATGAAAGGAGTAGATTTGCCCGTGTTGATATGCGTCCATATAAGCTTATTGCCGGGACATTGCATCGCTGGCTGGACTCATTGAGGCAGGGACTAACCACCTCCCTTTGACCTTGATCCGAGGGTTCCCATAGGAGGTCCGGTCCTACGACAAAGTAGTTCATGGGTCCATGCACATGCAGGAAAGGTGGGGGGATACGCCAAGGGTTGCATAGGCCTGACAAGCCTTGCTTCCAAGGGAGCTTAAGTACACCATGATGCGTCTTACTCTCCCTACTGTTGCTGTCCAGCTCTTCAGACACAATGTTTACCAAATCGGTGGCCACGTCGCTATTGGCGCTCTCGTCGCTCGTGTCCCACGCTACTGCCGTGTCGAAGCGTGCTGAGGAAGAGCGCAGTGAGCACGTCTTGTTGCCCAGGAATGACCAGGCTTACAAGCCTGCTACTGCGCCCAACAATGTCACGATCCGATACAAGAACCCTGGTATCTGCGAAACAACTCCTAGCGTAGAGAGTTATGCTGGATATGTGGACCTTGCACCTAATGTGGCACAGCCAATCTGACGTCTTCGGGTCCTACAAACGCAACGCACATGAGCTCTTTTGTTCCGTTGGCGTCATCGCAGTCATTTTCCTTTTCTCATCCACTTCCTACGCCTACGCCGAGGATCTAGTTGAGTGGCCAACACACACACTTTCCTGTGCGGTTGGATAGAGGCTGCAGGGATGACAAGCTTCTATTTTTTTTGTCAGGGAATGCATATAATGATGGTAACGTGAAATGAAAATGCAATGTTGCCGTGAACTCGTTAGCTTGCTAGACGTGATACTCGCACTTGAAGACATTACATGGAGATCGTAGACTGGTACTATTCCGCTGGATGCTACTAAACCGTATGGGTTGTCATGCCCACGCCAAACGCCATGCTAAAATGTCGAAAAAACATTGCTACAAACTCTTTATCATTTCATGTGCCTGTTGTAGGCAGGGCAAATAATTGAGGCTGCATATTAATCTTGCACAAGCGGGCCACGCAGCCAGAAAGTTGCAGAAGCGTCTGTACACCCTCGAGGATACGCATATGTGTGAAGCCGATTTCCTATTTCCTGTTAGCAACTGGTTTTGTTTCTCTCTTTGCATACGAGTCACACTCGAGAAGAAGAAGCAGAAGAAGAAGAAGAAGAAGAAGAGGAGGAGGAGGAGGAAGAAAAATGTACGCACCTTGATAAACTCCAGCTTCGCATGCTCACTCAAGGTATCAATTGTCTTGGTAACCTTGAACATGGTACTGATAATGTCATGGCACGAATAGCCCAAATCCCAAAGCTCCTTCAGCGCCGCCAACGCATCATCGATACGCTGCTCATGGCACGCCTTGATCATAGACTGCACCTTGATGGGATGCGGGCTATCGACAACCTTGAACACATTGTCACCATTGACGAAGCCAAAGCCCGCAAAAGTTGATTGTAAGTTGTTGATTGCCTGACGCATATCTCCCTCTGCGGAAAACACAAGCGCGGCAATGCCGTCGTCCGAGTACTTGACCTGTTCAGCCTCGCAAATCTGCATGATGCGGCGGACGACCTGGGCGTCTGTGAGGCGGGCGTAGCGGAGGATGGCGCAGCGGGATTGCAGGGGCTCGATGATCTTGTTGGACTGGTTGCAGGCAAAGGCGAAGCGGGTGGTTGCGCTGTAGATTTCCATGGTGCGTCTGAGTGCCTGTTGCGCACCGCTGGTCATGCTGTCTGCCTCGTCGAGGATGACGAGTTTTTGTCGGCCTGGGGGCAGTGTGACTTTTTTCTGGGCGAAGCCCTTGATGCGGTTGCGGACGACGTCGATGCCGCGCTCGTCCGAGGCGTTGAGTTCGAGCACGGCTTCTTTGTAGGCGTCGCCGAGGAGTTGGCGGGCGAGGCAGAGGATGGAGGTTGTTTTGCCGATACCTGGCATGCCGGATATAATCATGTGTGGCATGTTGCCATCCTTTGCAATGATCTTGAGGCGCTCAATGGTCTCGGTGTTGCCGACGACATCGTCGAGGTAGACCGGACGGTACTTTTCTACCCTGAACAAAGCGTCAGTGTGTATGGCCAGGACAAGCAGTTGGCATGGTCAATTACCATGGCAGCTCGTAGTCTGCGCCCCCAGCGGCATTGGGGTTGGGCTTGACAGTGTTGCTGGCAGCGGCCTTTGACGACTCGGCTTTGGACATTTTGGGACGTGGATGTCGGACGTGGAGGGGCGACGCGGGAGACGCGATGGTCTGCAGACGCGCTTTCACGGGTCTACTGTTTTGGGACTAGTAGTCACGTGACTTGCGGCCTCAAAAGACATCTCCACCTCATGGTGTATGTAGGCATGTTAAGTTAGTTTGATTATCTATAGTACAGTACCTTACAAGGGGTATAGCTTCTCAGAATTCATTACTTTCTTTACTTAAGGTGTTAGATTGATGTGATGTAATTAGATAGGGAAGGAGGTCTAAAAGAGTCCTAGTTAATATCCCTACTCTTATTCTCATCTTCGCCTTGCTTCCGTTATATAGCTTTTAACTTACTCCAGTTTAGATTGTTTTTTTCTAGATTTGATTAGCTAATAAAATCGAACCAACGAAACTTACCCATGTATACTTGCACCGCCCTCGAGCTTGCGGCAGACGGCGGATGCTTCAATACAAAGCTGGAATAGCCGTCGTCGTCGTCGTCGTCGCCAGCCAGCCAGTCAGCCAGTCATTTACCGCTCAGCCACAGTGGAAAATAACGCGCAATCATGTGGACCAAAGGATAGGCGCACAAATTCCATCTGGTGTGGCGGTTCGGCGCCACCCCCATGGTTGCCGTCCACGTGCACGCACACACCTGCCGATGAATTACTTGGATTTGCGCGTACTGCGTGGATGTTGTTTCAAGCTCAAACGTCTTGGGAACGACAACGGTGCGGGATTTGCCATCTTTCTGGGAGCAGACGGGTGCAAGTGCGGATGTACCTGATTCCGGGAGCGCATATGGGAAGGCCAGGGATAAGCCTGCACCTGTCTACTGACGTACGAGGCTTGTGGAGGCGGCACACACCACACACGATCACCATGTAGCCAGCACCCACACTGTATCCTCATCCCAGCCCCAGCCCTAGTGCCTCGGCCTCGGCCTCAAACTTTTGTGCGGCATCACCTCCCGTCCGGCTGCTACCTTGTCCCCGTCAGCAGTCAGCAGCGTGCAGGGACAGGGCGCAGGGCGGCAGGGCGGCACAACCATGGCCGACGACGGAGGGTGTACTTGTAACAGGGCACCGCCACACCGCACTTCTCCAAGACTAACAACAATTCATCCATCGGCTGCTCGTATCTACAAGTAGAAAAGGCCTTGCCCCTCGGCGGTTACGTGGGCAGCAGCACTACACTACGTAAGGCTGCTGAGCCCGTAACCCATCTAGACCTGACCTCATCACAGTACACGCGTCGTCATCACCCGGCCCTAACGCCCCCCTGTGGCGTCAAAACCTTGACTGCCCGCGCGCTTCTGCTTCACCTTGGTTGTGTTTCTGCTTGCTATTCACTTTGTTAACTGCCCGGCCACCCCCTGTTTCCCCGGCCTCACTCCTGCCACTGCCTTCGAATTGCATTCTGCGCCTCAGCAGCCCGAAACGCCCTCGAAAGCCACCGCCCGCTCTTTGCGCGTCAAATTTCACCCAGCCACACCAGGGGTCCTCCCCTCCCTTGGTATACATTGGCAGAGTCCTCGGGCACTAAACTTTCAAGAACAAAAACATCATCATGAAGTCTTCCTTGTTACTCTCGATAACTTTAGCCTCAGCTGCAGCGGCATTAGAACTGGTCCCGCGAGAGGTAGGTGCCACTCCCATCTACCCCGGCTTTCAGCCTCGCCAAGCGAATCTTCCGCGCAACCGACGCAAACATGTTCGCTCACGACGCCCATGACAGAATCCCAAAGTAGTCCTACTCGACACCCAGCGCCGCCATGTCGTTAACCCAGTCGCGCACGACCGGTTGCGAAGACGCCAAAACACCGTCCAAGAGACGCTCGACAACCTCGAAACTCTATACTTTGCAAACGCAAGTTTAGGTACGCCACCGCAGAACTTCCGGCTACACATCGATACCGGTAGCAGCGATCTTTGGGTCAACTCGGTCAACTCAAATCTCTGCATGCAAGGCG
Organism: Bipolaris gigantea; assembly: GCA_030558545.1. Taxonomy (NCBI): domain Eukaryota; kingdom Fungi; phylum Ascomycota; class Dothideomycetes; order Pleosporales; family Pleosporaceae; genus Bipolaris; species Bipolaris gigantea. The sequence goes on from JALPSE010000095.1 coordinate 34,060, forward strand.
GGAACCAGTGCGGAGAGTCGGGCACGTACAATGCAAACGAATCGTCTACATACAAATTTGTCAATGGCGTCTTCAACATTTCCTACGTAGACGGATCGGGCGCATCGGGAGATTATGCTACAGACACGTTTCGTTTCGGAGGCAAGACCTTGAAGGACATGCAATTTGGTATTGGCTACGTATCCAGTTCGACAGAAGGCATTCTCGGCATCGGATATCCTATCAACGAGGTCGCCGTGGGCCGCGCTGGCCTGGACCCTTACCCCAACTTGCCTGCAAAGCTCCGCGATGACGGCGAAATCAACTCCATGGCTTATTCGCTGTGGCTGAACGACTTGGACGCCTCGACTGGAAGCATTCTGTTTGGCGGCGTGGATACCGCAAAATACAATGGCCAGCTGCAGACGCTGCCCATCATTCCCGAACGGGGCCAGTTTGCCGAGTTCGTCATTGCTTTGACCGGAATGGGGGAGAACGGCAACGATAGTTCTCTCTTCAAGGGCGAAAACGTGCCTGTCCTTCTCGACTCTGGCTCGTCCTTGATGTACCTACCTGATCAGGTTGCCAATGCACTGTACCAGACCTACAACGCCCGCTACGACTCCTCGCAGGGTGCTGCCTTTGTCAACTGCGACCTGGCAAACAGGCAAGGCTCAGTCGACTTCAATTTCTCCGGCGTCAAGATCTCCGTTCCGCTCAACGAACTCGTTGTCCTTGCCGCCGTCAGCCGCGGGCGGCCCGTCTGCATTTTCGGCGTTGGCCCAGCTGGCGATTCCCTAGCCGTCCTTGGAGATACCTTCTTACGCTCCGCATACGTTGTCTACGATCTCGAGAACAACGAAATCTCCCTCGCGCAAACAAACTTCAATGCTACCGCGTCAAACGTTCAGGAAATCAAAAAGGGCGCTGATGGCGTTCCTAACGCTGAGGTGGTTCCCAACGCTGTGTCCATGGCTGCGGTAGGCACCGGTGGACCTAGGGTTGATGGTCCCAGCATCACTGGCACTGTTTTCCAGTCTCCTAGTGGTGCTGCTCCACCAGCCGCAACCGCAAACCCATGGATCAGCGGTGCTGCCATTGCCGGTGCTGGTATCATGATGGGCTTCAATGGCTTCTAACCCTGCCATTCTCGGCCCATTTTCCTATTTTTCTTTTCCTTGCAGTTCTTTTGGTTGTACAACAAAGTCATTCGTTGCATGTGCATCAAACACGTTATCGCAGATGGAAAATAAGGCGCTACTTACTGCATTTGTTTTTTGTTTTGTTTTGTTTTTTGGGCTGTACAGGAAAGGCCAGCATATATTCCCCCCACCATTGGTTGTTGTGTATTGTTTTAAGCGAGTGTAGGGCTGCTTGGATGGTTTGCACCGTAGATGTGGTTATGAATGTGATGATTGGTTTGGTTTCTATACAACACGTTCTACTTGTGACTGTGCTTGGTCGCTGTAAATTGGCGCACGAACGTCTGCAGTGGGTAAGGCAAGTTGGGGGCATCCAAGTGCGATTGAATTCATCATAGATTAAAGGACCTGGCTTGCTGCTTGATACGTGTTTGGCCCTCCCGCCTGGCGTTCCTTGCTCTACTCGACCTGTTCTACCTGTTGCACATAGTTGCCAGGGAAGTCGGTCCCGACACTGTCCCGTGCCTTGTCTTTTACCAATGAGCCTGCAGGACTCTGCAAAGTCATCTCTACCCACACTGTTGTTAGGACCTGAGAGAAACTTGGTGGCCTAGCTGCGACTCGCATGGGATTCGGAGCCCCGCAGTGCATACGGAGACTACTGCTATGGAACACGAAACACTTGGTCCTAACCATGGGATTCATATCCCGATGTTGCCGCCGTACAGATAAACCCCACGCAACCTTGCTGACACTGGTTCCCTTGTCTGGCGTAGTCGCTGCATACATGCTTGTACTGTTTGGATTGCGCCATGTGTTGGATACAGGACTGGGGTCTACTTCTGGGGTTCTCATGGACTTGTGTTTGCTCCTAGTATACTATCCGATGTTTTGCTGGTAAACGCAAGAGAACAAAAAAAAAAAGACATGTCACAAATTTTCATCTCAGTGAAGGCAATAGCAGTGTACCATGTTCGTCGCTGACGACCGTATGCCGATCAATCCAAGGTTATGTATTCATAATATCCATACTGATCATCTATGTACAGGAGCCGGCTGGCAAGCTCCAATCGAACCCCATTCCAAATTATACACAATAGGGCTCACTGAATCCCAGCCCGGGTGGAAACATGCACGTACACACGCTTACAGGAAATAAGCCGCAGCACCAAGGAGAGCAACAAGCTGTCCGGCACCGATTTGCGCAGCCGCATTACCAGTCTGCTGAGGAGCCTGGCTGGCAGATGAGGCGGCAGAGGCGGCACCAGAAGTAGCACCAGAAGTCGTCGTAGTGCCAGAGACGGCCGCAGCAGGGGGAGCAGTTGGCTCCGCGACACCAGAAGGACAGTGCCAGTGGTCGCCGTGGGGCTCGCATGTGCTGGCCGTTGCCACGTGATCATCATCATGGTCATCGTCGTCGTGGGAGTGAGTTGAAGAAGGAGTGACGAGGAGAGTTCCGGAAGAAGTCCTAGAGGCCATGGCAGACGCGGGAGTCGAGTCCTCGGCGGCTTCTGCGGCAGAGAAACTGGAGAGCTGCTCGGGGGTGGGAGGTGTAGTGGGTTCTGGGACGCCGTCGGCGCAGTGCCTTTGCGGAGTTAGGTTTTTTCTCCTTTTGTTGTTGCTGGGGGTTAGGAGGGGAATTGGCCTACCAGTGGTCACCGTGGGGTTCACAGTCACTGGCGGGAGCAGAGACTGTATCTTGGGCGACGACTGCTGCGGCCGCAGCGAGGAGGAGGGTGATTGAGAACCTCATGTTGACCTGTATAGTAGCGACTGGGTTTGACTTGTCGAGTTGAGCTTGTATGTCTAACGAAAGATGTGTTAAGCAACTCGAGGCTGGCTATTTCGTACAAGGCAGTAAACGAAGAAGAAACATTTCGGCACCTATGGACTGAAAGTTTTATATCCTCTCTGTCGGGTGGCATACAGATGCATGCCTGGGCGCCGAGCCAAGGCGGCGAATTGACTTGGCGAAGGACATCGGGGTACTCAGGTTCCGTAAAAACTCTAGAAAACTTGCTCTACGGGGTTACTGACTGGCGGAATGCCGCACTGAATAGGCTGGTTTACCGAGTGTGACGCTGTGGTACCATGGCGGAGGCTGTTGGGGTCGTCTTGTTACTTGGCGCGTGGGATAAGGCGGTGGATAGGTAGATGTGGTGTTCACAGGAAATGAAAGCCGATCTTTTAGTAGGAAGGAAAAGTGGGAAAAGTTGGAGGTAACTGAGAGAAGATCAGATCGTTGGAGGAATCGGGGAAAAAATCCCGCACTGCTGAACCTCCAGTGCATGGTCGAATGAATATCACCAAACACTTGGCGCACATGGTCATCGTACCGAACACTCAGAAAAGCCCTGACGGAGTGTTAGCTCGCAGGTATTGAGGGAAACTTAGAAGCTAACGCAGGTACTACGGATAAACCATCATTGTGCCCGCTTTCTGATCAATCAGTAGTCTGCCCGTGGTCAGTTCTGCATGTGTGAGTGATTGCCACAATTGATAGGTTTAGGTTCCTTTGTCTTTGAAATGGGGTATGATTCTCAGAAACAGGATCTTTACTGTAGATTGTTAATATCTATGTGGTTCTGACTCCGTGTTCGTATTCCTGACACTTTAGTCTTGGAGAAAGCCCATACTATGGCATCCTTGGATGCCATGATGCCAGCGACCTAACAGATTGATTAAAAGGAAAGGCTGTAAACTACGTGAAGAGATTTCCAATGAACCTGCTGCTATTACTGTGCATCGAAAACTTTGACATGAAAACTTTGACATGAAATCTCATCTAAAGAGGCTAACGTAAGACCGTCTCGTAGTGTCTAAGGGTTTGGTTAGTGATCTAATAGATGCGATTGCTGGGTGAAGACAGGAATCGGCTTGAAGCTTTTATTCCCAAGTTCCTAGAATAACCTGGGGGGAAGTCGCGGCTAGCTAGTTTTATCAGGGCACGATAGTTCATGTGTATGGAGTAGAAGGGTATCCTACTGATACCTAGTAAGGCTTAGCGGTAGATAGTCTGGATACCTACCATATACCTGTGCTTCGCCTTGGAGGTTCCGATCATTATGATTCCATGTTAATATCAAGACCAACAAATCGTTGTAGTCAATCAAATCTCTCAGAATGAAATGGACAAGAAATTTTCGTAGCATTTGGCAGTGCCCCCTCTATGCAGCCTTTTTTGCGTGATTACAAAGTGAATAAATGTTTTTTCTACATAACAAACGCCATATCATAGAATCTGCGCTCCAAACAAGAAGGCATCGTTTTTCTTTCGCGCCCGCGCGTAACTCAATGCAAACCACTTTCGCCAGTCTCCGCCATGTACTTTTGGCAATCGACCATGATTTTCACCATTTGTGAAATCTGCTCTAGGCGGCTAATGACCACCTTGTTACCCTCGACAAAGCCGTAGCAGTGGTACTTGATACCCGTCTTTGCTGAGAACTCGCGGACCAGCTCTTGGCCTCTGCGGAGGTTGTGGCGCGGAACACGGGGAAAGAGATGGTGGACGGCTTGGAACTGCAGGCCACCGTGGAACCAGTCGAGCCATGGCGGGCACTCAACATCCATGGTAGTACGCATTTGGCGTTGCGGGAAAGACTCGGTAGGGCCAAGGTCGGAGGTGGGCATTCCCCAGTGGGAGAGAGTGATTTGGACGTGGAGAAGCATGGTGACGAGGTGAGAAATCAGGACAAAGCCAATGCGGATTGGCCATGTGGGGAGTGTCACCCAGACAAGGAGGTAGCCGAAGAGATACCAGTAGCAACACATGAAGACAATCTCGACGTGGCGCGTCCACCAGGCTGCACCTAGTTGGGCCGCACGAGGCGAGCACAGATGCAACCAGCCGAGGAAGTACAAGTTGAATCGTGCCAATCCCATGATTGGGTAGTAGAGGTACTTTTGGTAGGGAACCACGAAATCGCATGCGGCATCCCATGCAAACTGGAAGTTGTAGAAGGAGGAAAGGATGGACTTCATGTAGGTAGGCGATGTGGAGAAGAGAGGAATGTTCTGGATATCCGGGTCGTGCTCCGGCATGTTGGTAATGAGATGGTGTACGTTATGGCTAGATTTCCACCAGCCGATACTGAGGCCGCAGCAGAAGTCTGCTATGAAAGCACCGATGAGGGTATCAGCAACAAAGTTTCCTGTGATTCCGCGGTGACCGGCGTCATGTGCTGTGAACATGATTTGTTGCTGTAAATGGATTAGCGTTTGCTGCTATCGTGAAAGAGTAGCAGTCCATACCCAGAACAGACCCAGGAAGATGGCGGATGTAAGGTACCACTTGATGTACAGTAGGGCTGCAAAAGCGGCGAAAAGGGAAGCGTATCGTATCGACTCTTTGGCGTATTGGGAGTAACGACATTGGTAGAGGCCTTCGTCCTTGATTTGTTGGTGCAAAGCGCGGTAGTCTTCGATAATCGCCTTTTGCGTCTCGACGTCAAGTGAAGGGTTCTCGCGGATACCCTCGTCTATTTCTAGCTCTTCTTGCTCAGCGGCATATTGCTCGCGGTGCCTCCTCTTCTCTTCCTGGGCAGTGATGGTCGCTGTCTCGGCATCATCTTCCATCAATGAAATCTTTTCAGCATCGCTTGCAGGCCTGCTGCTTGGTCTGAATACACAAGTGTCTGATTTTGCAATCAGTTTCTTGCTAATGATGGCGGCGGCCTTGTTGCATGTCAGTCTGGCTCGATGTATGATTGCGGTTAGAAGCAGACGCACAGATCCCAAGTCGACACTTTTACTGCGTCGTTGCCTCTCCGTCTCAACTCGCTTCTTGTCTTCAAGATTCTTGTAGTAGTTGGGCGAGCGAATCGGGGGCTCGAGGTTGGCCCAAGGCAACTGAACGCGACCAATACGATGCTTTGTCATCATGAGCAGTGCCCGACTGGAGTGGTAGCTGGCATTAGGTCAGCCTATGATCGACGCCGACATGCTTGCACAACCCTTCTGCTTCTGCCGCCATCCGGCCACATGGTGTGACCGGACCGTCGGCAATCACTGCATCCGACGAGACTACGGTTGGTATTTATTAGGACGTCCTCTGCACTACATACATGTTGATTTCATCGGTCGCATCTCTGCCCACCATGTGCAGGATGGCGAGGTGGCCGCCCGGATGCTTGTCAATCCATTCTCCTAGATTCAGGACATAGCCCTCGTGAATTACAATCGGCTCGCCTTGGGCAATTTGTCGCTCGATCTCCGCCGGGGCAATGATGCTGTGTCGCAACATTTCTTTTTCTTCGGCGCTGGGTGGGGACGATAAGAGTTGACGAGTGTGCTAACTAGTGGGACAGCAGGATATATACGGGCACGGCAGACCGACTATCCCTGGACAAAACCAAGGAGAGAATCAAAGCCTTTAGGGAGACATGGCGTCGGCACCATGTGCACGGGTCATGGTCCTGGCAGCTTCTGGAGCGTTTCCATCCAAGGGGGCTGAGTTGGGGTACACGAGTCTACCGGCAAGCGCATCGCAGAGGGGCATGTGCCAATGACTTGAAACGCCGACAAAGGAGACGCCCAATGCGTCGTAGCATAGCCCGACCTAAGGACATGGAGGCTTACGACGGACCCGTTATGGCGTGCGTACCGAGTGCAGGACGGTTTAAGCGGAGACCAATTGTGCGTCGACAGCCACCCGCCTGCATAAGACGCCTCGAGCAGCGAACGGGCTCGCTCTAGGCAGGCCCAAGGAGGCACAATCTCCGTCAGGCACGTGGAGGATCCCGACATGGAGGCGAGCCGGCCCAGTCAAGTTGGTTGAATTCACTGCCAAGACCGGACGGGCCAGATGCGACCCAGTTTTCGCGATTACTCGCCGCTTGTGCATGTATCCCAATGCCATGGGCCCACTCGCTGGTTGGACCCTGAGACGGGGGACGTCATGCCACCCCGCAAGTGCAAGAGGCGACTATTCGGCCTGGCGTCCCAGGGTCTACATCGCGCGCGCCGGATCCCATCATGACAGTTGGCCCTGTTCTTGCTCTGCACACACTTGCCTACACAGTACCACACAGTACCACACAGTACCACACACACAACAGTACATACACTTGGCCTTCAAATGACCGCGACCCCGTGTCACACCAGCCGCACACGGGACAGCCGCTGCCATGCTCCCCGACGGTTACGCCCCCCTATTGACAGCGCTACACACACGTTGCCACCTCGCACGCCGTCAAGCAGCACAATTCCACCACTTATCTGTCCCGTCTACAAGCGCGAACGAAAAGGAGTCGTGGTAGCGAACCTAGTTCCAATCGCGTATCGATCCTCATGCGCTATAATCAGACCACCTCCACATGCCTGAGCCGCCCGTATTCGTACCACTCGCCTCTGGCCTTGTCGATCTAATCTGCGTTAAACGTAGCTTTTCCAACAATTGTTGGCATGGGCGCCATACGGCCTTTAAACAGCGGGTCCTTGCCCCCCTCGTCCCCTCTTTAAATTGGAGATCAAACGTTGCTTCCCATCAAATTGGCCAAAGGTAATGCCGCACTGACACCTGGCCCCTTCGTCGCAAGCTTTCCACTATCCATTTGTTGCACAGATTGCTATCGACAAGCAGCCGCCTACTGATGAAAGGAACATGTCGGTGGAAACGGGACGTTTTTTCCTTCCCGTAAAACATGGTTCCGTGTCAGCACGGCCCTACTCCCGCGCAGAGATGGATTGCTCTGAAAACGGCACCCCTCTCGAGGCTGTGAGACTCATCACACACGACCAGCGTTGGAGGCTTGCGTAGTGTGGATATGCGCACACGCGTACATACATGATGGGTATGTGGGTGCCTGTTTCGAAACATGCTTTTTGACAGCGTGATGAGCCGCAGCACACCGCTACGCGAAGCACTAACAATACACTCCAATAGTACCGAGGTCCTACGAAAATAGTCAACTTTGTGCCCTGGAGCTTCCATCATCATGGATGGCCAAGTGCTTATTCAGGGGGGTAGAAACCCTTTTCCAAAAGGATAACAGATTGCATCTTATGCCGCTACCCGCCACAGGAACTCTGGCGGTTTGGAAAAGATGCAGTATTTGGACTGTGGAGCTAGTAGAACAAGCTCATCCACCTCGTCGTGTGCTCAAGTGCGCGTTACCAATGGCCAACGTAAGCTCTCATGCCGTCTCACGACCAGACCATATTGGCCGTTGGTGTACCAGGGATGACAAGGGCAGGTGATAAGCAATCGCGTTGGATCGTATTGAATGAGCCCTCTTTTACTCCGTTGCCAAGAAGCCTATTTTGATCGCCCGGCATCTCGGTCCTATGAATAGCTTCCGCGTGAGATGTCGAAGGCTGGAGACTAGAAGCCTCCGCAAAGTACAGGTGTACATGGGTAAATTTTGTTAGTCTAATTCTATCGGCTAGTCGGATCTAGAACAACATAGTCGATACTGGGGTGAATTAACGTTTTTTTAACACTGCCTTAAGAACTACTAAGAGAAGATTAAGAGCTATATAATAGAAGTGATATGTGACGGGCCAGATAGCCCATCGCAGTACAGACAGCGGCAGCTATCTCATGTATCAACCACGCAACGACATCAGAGCATGCTCGGATATCTTGTGCTAGCCTTTGAGGCGCGGTGGGCGCGTTGTAGTTGCGCGCGCAGTCTACTACGACTCGACCCGTTGCATGAGAAGAGCATGAGGATAAGAGTACGAATATTGACCAGGGTTCCTCCAGACCCCCTTTTCTCTCTGATTAACTTACGTAAATCTAAGACGTGAAGTAAACAAGACAACACATTCTATCGAATTACACTTCATTTAGGATAGTATACTATCGATAAACGAACTGACGAAATTTAGCCATGTACACCGGTACGTCCGAGCAACGGTAGTAACGAGGAACAGTTGTACCGAAGTGGGTTAGTCTGACCACGTAGTCAAAGCACTCTTGTCAGAGCGCGACTTCCACTTCAATTCCATGTGAATATTGCCCATCTGATTTGTGGGCTTTGTGCATGCTCTTCGTATTGGCGCGAATGTACTTCAATAGCAGTCTTTCAGGTGAATGAACCCCGTACTGCACATGTTGCGGAGCAAAGAAAAAAAAATGAAATACAGTATGTAAAGTTGGACATCCCGCGCCCAAGCAGCAATCTCGACAAGGTCAACCGGGTCTCCCTTAAACTCCTAGCACGTGCAAGCTATCCACAACCATCACAACTCCACCTTGTCCTCATCATCAAGATCAACGTCTACATCCTTGATCGGGTCCCTCTCCGCATCCCTAATCGCCCTCTCAAACTCCTCCGCCTCCTTCGGACTACTCTCAAAAAGATGCTCCTTGACCAGTCTCTGCGGTGTCTCCCCTAGCCACTGGAACAAGCTAAAGTCCTGGAATTTGTCGGCACGGAAGATCTCGAGTACCTCGACGTCTTCCTCGTCGGACAGGTTCTCGATGAAGTGGCCCATGTTGCGTGGGATGACGCCGACGTCGCCGGCTTGGAAGTCAAAGGTGCGCGCGGTGCCTTTGGCGGCGAAGATGGTAACGCGCGCTCGGCCGGCGATGAAGAAGGACCATTCGTCTGCGTTGGCTGTGAGGGGGGGAGGGATGTGTCAGTCTTTTTTTTTTCCTTGCAAGAGAGGGGAAATGGGATTTGTTGTGACTTACGGTGCCAGTGCATCTCGCGGATCGCTCCAGGTTGGATTCTCAGATGGGCTGCAGCCACCGTCTTAGAAATGGGAAAGTTCATTGAATCCGTGATGCGGACTTGGCCGCCAGTCGTGTTGACGGGCTCCTGAGCGAGCATCTTGTGGGTGAATTGAAGCTTGGATTTCTTGTAGCCCTTGCTGTCGCTGGGGACCTCCTTGTCGATGGGACCGGGTTCTGAGCCCTTGAAGATGTATTTCTCCTTCTCAGGGATGGCCTTGAAGACTTCGGGAGCGACGCGGAAGTTCTCGCCCAGGACGGACTTGGGGGTCAGACGCATCCAGTCTGTGAGCAAGAAGGTGGAATCTTCGGAAAAGTTGCCGTCATCGAAGACGAGGAGGAACTCGGTGCCGTTGGGGCTGAGGCCTTGGAGGGAGTGAGGGTGGCCAGACGGGAAGTACCATAGATCGCCCTTTTCGAGGTCGTCGACGAAGCTGCCGCCTTCGGTGTCGAGAGCGGTGATGCGGACTTTGCCTTCGAGCACGTAGGCCCATTCGGCTTCCTTGTGCCAGTGGAGCTCGCGGATGACGCCTTCTTCAAGACGCATGTTGACACCTGCCAGCTCCTTGCTGGTACCCAGCTCGCGGACAGTCGTCTCTCGTGTCCAACCGCCCTCCTCAATGCGGATATGGGAGTCGGCAAAGGACCAGCGCATATTGGGGATCGCGCCATGGTCAGTGCTAGGAGGACGGACGAGATCTGGGTTTTGGCGTTCACGGGCGCGGTTTCGAGGGCCCAGGACGCTTGCTCCGCCGTCATTTCGCTATTATAGTGGTCAGTGGTCTTCATGGGCAAACATCAAATGTGTATATACTCACGTATGGCAGTGGCCGAAGCTTGTCGCCCTGAGAATCGACCTTCCTGTCATAAGGATCACTCACACCTGGCCTGTACGGGTTGGTTATCTTGTGAGGCCCAGCATGGTGTCCTGCATTGCCAGGCAATGGCACTTGTTGCTCTAATGGAGCCGCAAGAGCACCGCCATAGCAGCCGAGCGCAACCAGCAACGACAAAAGATGCATAATGGCTTGGAGAGAATGAAATGAGAACCAATGCTGAAGAGAATGGCACACGGGATTTTTTTTCTTTTAACTGGAAAACGCGCCCTTTTCATGTTTGGCGGCTGGCATTGCGCGTCGGCCAGTGCCGTATTTCCGATGACGCCATGAATACCTTGAGCTAAACATCACTCATCACCATGCATCTACGTGCACACGCCAATCCACCATTTTTCCACAACTCTCAACCCGTCTCCCAAGCATTTCCCCGCACGCACATCGCTATTGCTTGTACACGTAAAACACGCCCTCGCGTCGTAACAGGAAGGTTCCTATTCATGTCGCACCAGTCAGCCACATTTCTTCCTGCGTTATCCTGCAATTGCCGGCCTCTCCGCGTAGCAGAAGCTTGGATAACCTTGATCGAAGCTTGAGTCTATGTTCCTGAAATCCATCTGCATAACCGCCAACCGGCTTCCCGTCCGTCCCGATAACGTTCAAGCAAGATAAGAAAAAAACTTGCAACTGATACTCTTCCAAGCCAGGATAAAACTGTCTATCAGTGCTGTTTCCTCTGAGCCCTGTTTTCCAAGGATCAACCCCAAGATCCGACATACCATCGCCCTCTTTCCCTTCTCTCTCTCTTTCTGTTTCTCTATATCCGGGCCCCCACGTGCAACCAAGCGCTCAAACTATGAGCACCGCCGTACCACACAGCACCGTTACGTGCAGCCTTGCAGACGAAGAAACGCCTCTTCTCGGCCAAAATGGCGCCGACGGCGGCAGAAAGTCGGATGCACACGCCACTCTGCACCGCATGAGGCGTTATATGCAGACCAACGTCAACAGAAACTGGGCCGATGTAGTCTTGATCCTGTGTTATATGATTACAGGCCTGTTGGATAGCTCGGCTGTCTTCATCTGGGGGTCCTTTGTGAGCATGCAGACTGGTGAGTTTACGTAACCTTTTTTTTTTACATTACACTTTCTTATCAACTATCGACTATCTATCACTACTACCCATTTCCATTCGTCTCAAGAGACATGGAAACAAGAATACTCATACAGTAGACAGGAAACACCGTCTACCTAGGCCTAGGCATCGTCGCTCCATCCGAAGGCATCCGCTGGATCAAAGCCGGCATATCAATCGCCGCATTCTGCGCTGGTTCCTTTTGCTTTGCACGCTTCCATCGCTATTTCTCCCCTGCAAAGCGCTGGGTGCTCATCGTCTCGTACTCGTTCCAAACGCTGCTTATCGTCTTCGCCGCGACAATAACTACGTTGGGGAAGCATGCGGGAGAAGGTCTGCACTGGCAGGTCCTGCTGCCGCTTGCTTCGGTGGCGTTTCAGTCGAGTGGGCAGGCGGTAACGTCGCGGGCGCTCAAGTACAATGGACTGACTAGTGTGGTGCTGACGAGTAACTACTGCGACTTGTTTTCTGATCCCGAGTTGTTCAACATGTCGAATGTGGAGCGTAATAGGAGACTTGGCGCGCCGCTTGCTTTGGTCATTGGGGCTTGCATGGGTGGACTGTTTGCGCACAGCAGCGTAGGTCTTGCGGGCTCGCTATGGACTGCGGCGGGATTGAAGCTCATGGCTGTTTTTGCCTGGGCATTGTGGAAGTCGGAGGAGATTGAGGAGTAGAGTGTGGGCAAAGGCCAAATCTTCATCATGCCCTGAGGCCCTGTGAACGTCTACTGACACGCGAACCAAATCCCACTCTTTTTTTCTCTTTTTTCCTTTTTTCCTTTTTTTTTAAAAAAAAAAACGCTGATTAGAATTCACATTCAGGTGCCGAAAGCTGGGATGCCGGATAGTAGAGGGGACCGTACGGCAGGCACATGCTTGGTCCTTGTTAGACACATCATGTCCATGATACCGTTACATTGGATTTACGGCAGACTGTTAATGTAGAAGAGACTAAAGCTCCTGATTGATACGCTGAATGCAAGACTCCCAGCCTGCCCAAGCGCCACCTTGAATACTCCGCGCGAAGAGAAAGGGAAAGCAGCCCTATACCACCAACTCGTCGAGATCAGGCGATTCGCTCTCTCTCGGCTTTGACAGCTCAAAGCTCAAGACCGTATGATCCATGTAGTGCATGAGGATACGCCATCGTCTCGGCAGGCGCACGCCTTGCTTCGGCTCGGCAGCGCCATGCGCATCTCCCGGCCCATCAAACATGCCCTGGACGGGAGAAACCGCGACGCCAATCATGCGTCCAACCGGCGCACCTGAAATCTGATTCTCATTCTCCTGTCTAAAGGGCAGCAGGTACTCCAGCTTGAAGCCATATCGTCGGTGCGCGGTGCCTTGGTCCCTAGTCCAGTAGAGTGAGAAGATGGCCGCACGACCAATGGGTGAGGCGATGATGAAGACGCCCAGCTCAGGGATCTGAGAAAAGTAGCAGTGCCGGTCTTGCGATGCGAGAGATGGTATCCAATCGCCGGGATGCAACGGACGCCGCATGGATACAACGCGACTGCTTGTACTCTTCGTGTCTGTTGCAAAGGGGCGTTGGACGAGAAAGACCTCTTCTTTTGTCAGAATCAGAAATGGGTTACCGAGGTCTCGCCCTTTGGCCTACGACATGTTAGATTGAGGCCTCTGATAGTAAATACGAGGGTGATGCTTACGAGATACTTGGCACCTTCAAAATACTCTATTGCACAGTAAGGTTTCAAGGCCGTGTCGTGACTTGTTTGTATTCTGCCAGGAGCCATCATGTTGAATATCAAGTCTGGCAGATCCTGCGGGTTTTGGTGTCCCTGTGCGATACTCTGAATAGCTAGCTATAGAGTGTCAGCACCTATTGTATCTGTAAGGACAAGCCCGGTCGATGCGGGTATTTGCCGTCTCGGGGAGACAATGGCGATTGTCACTTACCACTTGAGCCGGTGCCAGACCTCCTTGAACGTAACCAAGTGGCTGGGCCCCTTGTGCCTGACCTTGCATAGAATCTGTATCCTCGTCGTCTAGGTCACTCTGTTCGTCCTCGCTTTCGCTTGGCTCCATGTACGGGATGCATGGGTTGAGAGCTGCAACCCTAAATCTCTTCTTCTGAGCAGTCGCATCCCGAAAGCTTTTTGGCTCATCCTTGATTTTCAACTTATCTTCTTCTGCGGGTGGTAGGTAGTATGCTGATGTCGTATCCAGTGCTATTGTGCCCCAAGCTCCGTGCAGCACGCTTGAGGCAGCCGGGCAGTTGCACGTAAACCCTCGCGATTGGTAGCGAGGAGTGAAGTTCAGGTTCTCCGCACTTCTGCACCATCCCATCTGGTAATTAGCTGCTTCCTTCCTCGTATGAAGATCCCATAGTATTGTCTTGCCATTGATGCAGCTACTTAAAAGCCAACGTCCAGAACTGCCATAGAAGGACAATGATGGCAGGTTGTTTGTAGTGGAAAGGTGAAAGATGGTCTCGTTCTGCCTACAGAAAGGGGATCGCGAGGTTGACTTTGTGGGCTCATGGCTATCGTTATCTGAGTTCTCTGAGCTCGCTGGTTCTTCAGCTTGGTCTACGAGCGCGTATGCGACGACAGTGATTCGATACGTGTTCGCGCTGATGGCAATGATCCGAGCCTCTCGATGCACAGCCAAGCCCCATGCGCTGGCGCCAACGTTTCGATGGAGGAAGATGTGAACGTCATCCCCACTGGCAGACTCATTTTGATCGCTTCGTCGTTGCAAAGCTCGGTAGATTGCTTCGGTGCGATAGCCAATTACATCGCCATCATCGCAGGTGACAAGAAGAATTTCTTCGTTACCAAGATATTCAACAAGAACGCGATTGATGGAATGAGGCTCCCAAGGATCGATACCTTGCCCCCGAACACCAGTCTGGGGCGGGTGAAGGACAAGAATGGGCTCCTTAGTCAAGCTTTGATTAGGAAAGCCTGGTTGATAGATGTGTAAAGTATCTGTGGCGGCAAGAAAGTACAGGTTGTGCCGCTGCGAGAACGCGGTCAAGTCGCAACGCCATGCACACAATAATGGCGCTGGTGTGTGAGGTTCGAACTATTCCAGGTCAGCATGTTGATGATTCTGATTGATAGGACATCGCTTTTACTACAGAGGCATATGAAACTATACATTCAAACTCTGCTGCGATTCGTTGGTCTCATGGATTCAGGACTCTTCGTAGGTGACGGACGGCTACAGCAAGATGACGAGAGACGCTCAAACTCACCCGACTGCTTCCGCGATGCTCACCTGTTGGCATACAGGTGACGTGTTTCTTCATGGTATATGCTGCATTCCTACTTGAACTGAAGGTTCTAGCCTAAAGTGTGTTGCTGGAGGTGAGTTGAACCAGTTTGGCCGTTTGCTTCTGTGACGTGAACTAGCGCCGAGTGCCGTTTCCTGATTGGACCCCGCGCGCTATCGGTGCATCAAACTTACTACACCACAAGCTTAGTGTAGAATGGTCAACCAAACTAACTGGGTATTGATGACCAAAACACTCTCCGTGTATGGATGTGAAAAAGAAATGCAACCGAACTTGGAGACGAAAAATTCTTGCCCTCTCAGGCATCACAATCTTATTGTGCTAATCGTTCCATAGCAATGCAGACGGTTGATAGTACTGTGCCGTGTGATACCAAGAGTTCAAGTGTCCGGGATCACCCTCGAAACATTTGCATAAATTCTAGACTAATCATACCCGCCCGCCAGATCGATTACCCAAACGCCGTCTAATGCTTCGCGGTGACCTTATCGCCAGTGAGCTTCTCAACAGCCTCCTTTGCGCTACAATATTGTTAGTAAATATGCGTGATTACGATGAGGGGTAGAACGTACACATCACCCAAAGCAACCATGCAAACCGTCTGCCAAACGCCAAGTCCGATTCGGGGAGTAACACCACGGTAAAGACCCTTGATGCCATTGTTCGAGTAGATGTACCTGAACGCCGAGGCAACGTTTAGGTTCTTGGGCCGGTTGGGGTCAACAGTCTTGGACTGAAGCTCCACGCGAATAACCTCAATGGGCTGGTTCCACGCGCTCAAACCACCACCGAGAGCAGAGGCGGTGATTTTCTCAATTACGCTCAGCTTCTCGCCATGCTCCTTGTTGGTAACCCTTCGGATACCAGTCTCGGCCACACGGGACAGACCGAAGCGGGACCCCCAGTTAGTT
This sequence comes from Bipolaris gigantea, assembly GCA_030558545.1. NCBI lineage: Eukaryota > Fungi > Ascomycota > Dothideomycetes > Pleosporales > Pleosporaceae > Bipolaris > Bipolaris gigantea. The sequence continues at coordinate 50,001 of JALPSE010000095.1, forward strand.
ACCTGGCGCACTGCGACGGCGTTAACACCACGGTTGATGCCGCGGATACCCTCGGTGCGCCAGATTTGCATAAAGGTTTCCAAAGTACCCGGGGGCTTTGCGCCAGTAGCAGCGACCTTGTGTTTTGTGATCTCGACGGTCTTCATGCAAGTGCAGAAGCCCATAGTGGCATAGGCCTGCGCAAGACCACCCGTCATTCCACCGGAGATACCGGCGAGAAAGTCGGGCGCGCCAAACGACTTAGCGTAGTATTCGGCTTCCGAAGCAACGAACAGAAGGACGGCTCCCTTGGTGGAGGCTTCGATCCAGGCCCACGGAATGAGACCCTGGTAGACTAGAAGTCATGCTTGTCAGACAGTGAGCGAAGCTAATCGCGGTATGAAGACTAACAGCCAAGAACACCTCCACGGGCCCAAATGCGGCCAATGGCACCCGAGAAACCTTCAGACCTGTTGGCAGCCATGGTGGTTTTGACCACCTCCAATGGCTGTCCTCAATTGTCAGCGTGGTCCTGTCTCGAGCTACAGTCGGGGGCTTCATACCTGTCCCAGAGTTGTTACTCTGCGGTCCTGTCAGCATAGATTCCGCGAAGCCTGACATCAAGGTGGGATGTATACTCACTCGAACATGTTGAGACCAGCACCGACTGCGGGCTACCATCAGCATACATTTCCGGACACGAATTCGCCCTCGACAACTCACGCAACAAATTGCTAAACTTGACCGGCTTCTTCTCGAGTTTTGGCGCAGCGCTGGCAACGCCAGGCGTGCCGGTTATAGGCGTGGAACTCATTCTCTGGGGGTTTTTTGTCGAAGATATGGGGCCTGACCAAGGCGAAAGGGTGCTCCGTCGCAAATATGAATGATATCAAGTGTGCAGGAAATGAGATGAAAGTGCAGCATGAAAAAAGACGATATGAACTTGCAAGGTGGTCTGTGTTGCGTGTTGACCGCCGACCGGCGCTATGACCGGGGCTGTTCCTGAAGCTATCGGGTTCTTGGCGCACGAGCGATCCTACCCGTCTTTGACCTTTTCCGCGCCAGGTGGATTTACTTTTGCGGCGTCGAGCACACACTGCGCCAGGCTGATCCTTTGAATGGACATTTCCCTTTGCACTTTGCAGCCAAAAAAAAATGGCACCATTGTACCTGAACACGGTGCAACAGGTCGCCATCGGCTACCGGATTCCGTACGTGGCTGGCTCAGCCCAACAGTGCGTATCGGTTCCCCATCGCTCAGCGGGAAACTCCAGAGCCGCAGGTGTACCCCGATGTTCCGGCCTGTTTTCTTCTTGGGCCGCTTTTTGCTCTGCCCCCATTGAGTGGGCTTGGTGCTTTCGGTGCTTTTGGAGTACCTCCGCGGACTATCCCCCGTTACCGTCAATATGCTTGTAGCAAGTAGGAAGCTACCGGGATTAATTGTATCTTCATCAAGGCGTGGTATTACAGTAGGTCGCTCACTTGGAAAATGAGTGAGTTGCGATGGCGCCATGGCGCTTCCTTTCATATCTTTACATTTCATAATTTACAAGGGACTAGGTATCTCTGAATCTCAAGTAGACTCCTCCACATTTTCAAGACGCTAAGACACGACATAATAACGTGCCTACAGCTGAGCGCCAACCAGCTTAGCATAAGCCTCGGTGCTGAAAGACTTGGGCCTCTCAATGGGGGCGCCGACGGCACGATCAATGATGAGCTGGGGAAGGACGCCGAGAGCACGGGAGACACCAAAGAGGACGGTGTAGTAGTTCTGCTCGGTAAGGCCATAGTACTGGAGGAGGACACCCGAGTGGGCGTCGACATTGGGGTATGGGTTCTTGGTCTTGCCGTGCTCGGTGAGGACGCCGGGGGCGATCTTGTAGACCTGGCTCACGAGCTTGAACATGGGGTCGTCGGGCAGGTGCTTCTGGGCAAACTCGCGCTGGGAGACGTAGCGGGGGTCAGTCTTGCGAAGAACAGCGTGGCCGTAACCGGGAACGACCTGGCCAGCCTTGAGGGTAGACCAGAGGTAGTCCTTGATGGCCTGGTCGCTGAGGTCGTTGCCAATAGCCTTCTTCATCTTCTGGAGCCAGACGAGGACCTCCTGGTTAGCCAGTCCGTGAAGAGGACCAGCAAGACCGTTCAGACCAGCGGCCAAGGAAAGGTAGGGGGAACTGAGAGCGGATCCGACCAAGTGAGTCGTGTGCGCGCTGACGTTACCGCCCTCGTGATCGGTGTGGATGGTGAGGTACAGACGCATCAGCTCAACAAAGTCCTTGTTCTCGGAGAAACCGAGCTGGTGGGCCAGGTTGAACGAGTAGTCCTTGTCCTTCTGGATGGGAGCGACCTTGCCGTCCTTGTAGATGTTACGGTAGATCTTTGCGGCGATGGTGGGGAGCTTGGCGATGAGGTCCATGGAGTCCTCGAAGGTGTGCTCCCAGTATTGCGACTTGTGCATGCCCTTGGCGTAGGCTTTTGCGAAGTTGGACTCGTGCTCGAGAGCAGTGACGGCGAGGGAGAACTGGGCCATGGGGTGGAGGTCGCTTGGGCAGCGGTCAATGAGCTCCTCAACGAACTTGGGGACATCGGAGCGGGCAGCCCACTCAGCAGAGAGGTCGCGGACCTGCTGCTCAGAGGGGACCTCGCCGGTCAGAAGAAGCCAGAAGAGACCCTCGGGGAGAGGCTCCTGGCCACCAGGGGCCTTGGGGAGGAGCTCCTGGCATTCGGGGATCTGTTGCGTCTTAGTGCTGGATCTGTGTGCGCTGGGATGAAAATGTCACCACGTACAGTCTTGCCACGGAAACGGATACCCTCCTCGGAGTCGAGGACGGAGCCTTCCCAGACGAGGGACTTGATGCCACGGGCACCACCGTAGACCTGGTCAAGGGTGACCTCGCCGATGACCTTGTTGCCGTGCTCCCTGGGTTGTGATGTCAGTGTGGTAGCGGGGTGGATACGGCTTTAGCAAAAACACACTTGCGGAGCTTCTTGATCTTCTCGATCTCGCCAGGCAGCTTGTTGGCGAAGGTCTCCTTCAGGGACTGCAATTGGATGGGTAAGCGGGTGCATTGGCTTCACAATGGCTGTGGTTGGCCTACAGTAGTCTTGCTGGAGTAGAAGCGGAGGCCATTGAAGGCTGTGGTCCGCAGGGGAGTGGCGGCGCGGAAAGCGCTTGACAAACGCAGAGCAGATGCCATTGTGATGAAGTGTGAAGGATGATGAGAAGTCGGATGGGCAGGAGCGAGTTAAAAAGGCTTCGTCGGGAGGGCGCAAGAAAATACTGGTGGAGCCCAGCACGGTCTCGTCATGGCTGCACACCCATGCCGCTATGGCCTAACGAATGCCACCACCCGCGCGGGCATGGTCCGGAGGTCCCTCTTTTCCGGCGTCCAACAATTACTCCATGTCAGGAACACGCACCTTGGCGCACCCATTCTTTTGTCGGACTTGGGCGGGCGGCCTGTGTTACACAAGAGAGAGCCGTTTGATCTTCTTGTCCTGCAGCATGGGCGACTGTGGCCGCGAGCCCCGTCCCGTCCAAGGACAGGTACTAGGTAGGTAGGTAGGTAGAAAGCATCGAGTGCTGGGCCCGGAATACGAAAATGGCGTCGGCAGCGCTCTCCAATACTTGCGCCGGGCAAAGCGCCCGAGTTGAGGAAAGTGTACCGTGACACGTAAAAGGCAACTCGTACAAAGCGTCCCAGGGCCCGGGGCAGGCGTGCGTCCAGCTTGCATCCAGTTTGCATCTCTCGCTGCAGGGCTCGTGAAGACACACGCACATGCATCCATCCATTTGCTTGGCCGAGGTCATGTCACGTGCCCTCCGCTAGCGTGGCTCTGCCAAACCTGCCGACTCGTCTCACGTTCTGCTCATCTCTGCAACTGCGCCCTTGACGTAGACCACCACCATCTCTCGCGGCCCATTCACACTGCTTCCATTGACTATCTGGCTTGCTGCGACTATCGCGCTTCGTGGTGACATCGCTTGCGCAGCCGACTTTCCACTGCGCGCTCGCGTCCTTGGTTGGCTGGGCCAGCAGCTCGCCTCGTCCGCGTCAGGAGACATCTCAGCGCTCCTTTCGCCTACAGTCTTCGTACACTACTCTACTGCCTAGATCTTCTTGCTTCGGCTCGCGTCTTGTGGGTTTCAAGTAAAGTCTGCTGCGTGTTTGCCATCTTGGTTCTCTCACCACACGCTTTAGCCCCCGTGGTGCATTGCCGAGGGCCGTCTTTTCCTTTCGCTTTACCTCTCTGATCTGGCACATTGAACATAGTCATGGCAGCCATGGACGAACTAGGCACACAATTGCAATCCCTCCAGGCGCTCAAGCCGCCTGGCATCACACCCACCAAGATCAAAGCCATCACGCAACTGTGCGTTGACAACATTCAGGTATGCCAGTCGCAAGGACCTTGTCCACAACTCCTGCGCGCTTTGGTCATCATACTAAGGACTTGGACTCGCATGTAGCTCCACCCCGTCATCGTCCAGAAGATCGCCCAGCAGCTTCAGAACAGCACCATCACACATAAACTAGGAGTACTATACGTCGTAGATGCAGTCGCCCGCCAGTGGGTGGAGAGGGCTAAGCAGGCCGGCCAGACCGTGTCCAAGAATGCTGTACCAGGAACATATGCTTCAGGAGTGCAGATGATGCGAGATGTGCTACCCGCCATGATGATGAACCTCATCCAGTCTGCGCCAGAGACTCAAAAGGAGAAGATTTCCAAGCTTATAGACATCTGGGGGCGTGGCCACACGTTTCCACACGACATGCTGGCCTCCTTCAAACAGCAACTGAATGGCAGTCACAATAGTAGGTTGAGGCCTACGCCTTGCCTTTTCCCAGCTAACGCACGGTAACTCAGATGTTCCATTACCTGTAGAGCCACCGAAGAGCAATGGCATAGCACCAACCTTCAACGCACAGACTGCTAACCCACAGCCACTTGCCCCGCCACCTCTGGCGCAGCCATCACAAGACACTAATGCTCTGTTTGCTGCCCTCGCCGGCATTAGCCAGCAGAATATACCTACTAATGCTCCACCTGCAGCACCTCCTGTGTTTCCCTTCCAGCAGAACGTATTGCCACCTCCACCTCCTGGTTTCGTGCCTCCGCCGCCTGCTGTAGCAACAGGACAGCCTAGTTTGCCTGTCCCACCCGCTGGAATGAATGAACTCGCAGGTCAGATTCTACAGGCCATGAGTGCTGGTTCAATCCAACCCGACCAGGCAATACAGGTGTTGAACGCATTAGCCACAGCTCAGAATGGTGGACTGCCCATGCTGCCTTTGCAACCTCCAGTGGCTACACAGACGCCCCTACAAGGGCAGTCAATCGTAATCAACGGTAACCAGACAGATCGATATGATCAGACAGACAGTAGAATGCGAGACCGTAGCCGGTCGCCTGGCTTTCAACGTCGACGATCGCCTGGGGATAGGTCTCCTCCCAACCCGAATCGTCGGGAGAGCCCTACATATGGTGTTTACGACCCAAATGCAGGCCCTGAAGGCAATTCGCAACGCTTCGAGCGAGGTGAGCGCGGCCGTAGCCGTGGCAAACAAAAAGGAGGACGTAATGATCGTAGTGAATATCGGCAACGCTCGCCACCGCGACGACAGCCAAGCCCACCTAGGGCAGCAGCATATGGCCAGTCCAAGTATATTGATTGGGATGAGACGCTTCCACGCGATAATATCAGAGTGCTTAGTCGTACATTGTTTGTAGGCGGTGCTGGCGGAACAGAGAGTGAGATTCGGAGCATCTTTTCTCGCTTTGGTAGGGTCCAAACGTGCATTGTCAATCAAGATAAGCGACATGCCTTTGTCAAGATGTTGACTCGCCCCGATGCTATTGCTGCCAAGCAGGGTATGGACAGCTTGAATGATCCGGCTACACAGTCCAAAGCGCGCCAGGTAAGGATGGTGTTCTTCTAACCATGTACATGACTAATGGGCGCAGACGCGGTGGGGTGTCGGATTTGGCCCTCGTGATTGCAGCGACTACCAGACAGGCATCAGTGTGATTCCCATTTCTCGGCTTACAGAGGCTGATCGTAAATGGGCACTGACTGCTGAATATGGCGGAACTGGCGGTCGTGCTCTTGAAGGCGGCATGGTAATCGAAGAGCCAGATATCGAGATTGGGGCCGGGGTTTCTTCCAAGGGTATGCCTACCTTCTCGCCCCTTGCCAATCCCGCTAACAAGTTTACAGCCATCAGCCGACGTGTGCCGACCGATGCCCCTCGGGGTGGGCGTGGGGGCTACGGTGCCCGTGGAGACCATGCTGGACGTGGCAACTCCAACGGCCATGAGAACTTGAACGAGCGCGTCGATGCTGCACCCAACGACTTTGGCGGCGCACGCCCCGGGCCTGAGAATGTCGCTCAACACAAGTTCCGCAAGCACGACCGAGGAAACACTAATGACCCCCGCCATGTGTCGCCTAGAGCTGATCAGGGTGTTGCAGTTCCTCCGGCCGTGCCTGGATTTGGCTTCCAGCTCCCCGGCTTTTCATGACATTGCCCACCGTAATTAATTCCCGACGTGCATGTACGGGAATTTCCTTTGGGGGGTAATTATTTTTCTCGACTTGTGTACGGTTTCAAGTCTTTAGCGCTGGAACGACGGAAAGGGACGAAGACAAAGACTCTTTTGAGCTTTCGGCATATGTTCCAAAGCATTGCAAGGCGTTGTGGCAGCTCTTTGCGAAACACTTTTTTGCTTTCCAAACAAGGTACTTTTTCGCTTCGTATATATTTGAAGAAGGCGTGGTGTCGTGTATAGTATTGCTAATTGATAATATCATGTGCAATTGTACATTGGTGTGCGTGTAATTGAGATAACAAATGAGCATCAGCGTTGATGCCATTTGGACATGTTCATGGATACTACATGACGGCAGCAAAAAAGAGCAGTCTTGTGCTAGTCCTCCTACTTCCTCTTGGTCGCTTTACCCTTCTTCTCACTTCCCGTAGCAGCCGCCTGCTCCCTCTCCCTCTCCGGCACCTTCAACGACGTATCGCCATCTGGATGCGCCGCAAGCGGCTTATTCGCATCCTTTTCCTCGACCTCTTCGTCGTCACCTCCCTGGCCAAACTCATTCACACGATTGTAATCAACCTTGTACTTCCACGTCTGAAACATATAGACAAAGAAAATGACGTCGTCACGGAGGGTGGCAAGACGATGCAGCGTAGGCATCTTGATTGTAAAGGCGAACAAGTCGTCAATGAAGGTGTTGAGGAACTTGTACGTCATTGCGCGCCCCGGCATGTGCGCTACAGACTGGAGTCTGTAGTTGATGTAGAGAGCGGGGACCATCATGAGGAAGCCGTATGCGTAGACGGAGCCGACGAGCGTGGTGATGATGAAGGAGTACCATGACTTGTGGGATTCGTACATGAGCGAGTAGATTGCGTATGCGATGAGGAGGGGGATGGCGACCATGTAGAGGTATTTGAAGGCGATGGCGTCGTATTCCTCCGTCTTCTTTTCGGTTTCAGAGAGGACGTGCTTGTCTTCAAAAACGACGGTGTAAGGGAGGAGGGAACCGGGGGCGGTAGGGCGGACGCGGACGTTTACGGACTTAGTGATTTTCCAGGCTTCAATGGCCATGCCCATGCCTTGGCCAAAGAGGATCATGTACGAAGTGTTTTCGTTGTTGTCGATGAGGTAGAGGAAAATGATGGCTTGCATGACGACGTTTGCGAGAATGGTGCGGACAGAGGTGCCGACGTTGTCCTTTTTCTTGCGCCAGTGCTGCACATCGTTCTTGAAAGCGAGCATCTCAAAGATCATGTGGAGGACCGAGACAACAGCCGTGACGGCAAGGAGGTACGAGTTGCTGTCGATGATGATCTCCTTGAACATTTCCATCTCGGAGCCGTCGCCACCTCCCGGTGTAGACTGGCCAGCGGCCGCCGCTCGGGCATTGGCGTTGAGATTCTCGTCAACGGCGGCGAAGATGTTGAATTTCCAGTGAGCATAGTTGTTGAGCTTTACGTGAAGTGGAAGAGTGGTGACGGTTTCGTTGACCTCAATCATGTCCTTTTTGAGCTGCCAAAACGTGTTTGTGAAGACAATGGGGTAGTACCAGCCGTGCTGACCCGTCTCGTCTCGCGCACCGGTCGCTTCAAGCGTAATGTACTTTCGGGGGCCAGGATGCATACTGGCAAACTGCAGAGTGCCTGAGTCGGGGACGATGGACACGGTGAAGTTGGGGTGGTAGTAGTTAGCTACAATCTTGGGCGCGTTCTTCTCCTCTTCCGTCTCAACCTCGCTTTTCTCAGGCATGTCGCTCAGCAAGTTCCTCGTCTTTGCAATCTTCTTCTTGGGTTGGTACTGCGACAAGGGTCGAATGAAGTGGTAAGCCTTTGCAGTGTCGTAGCCTGGTTGCGTGGGATCAAGCACACTGCCGCTCTGCGCCACGTAGAAGTGGGCAAGGAGCGTCGCGTTGCGTTGCACCTCCCTGGGCACCTTGAACTCGATGTCGATTTCTCTGTTCTCACTGTAATCTCCATACTTGAAGTTCTTCTCGTGGATCAAGAGCGACTCTTTGGGCATGGACTTGAGCGGTGGCATGGCGACGGAGGGTGAGATGTACATGGCAATGTCCATCTCAGTGCCAACAGGCCACATGGGTGCGACGGCATATGGTATGTGGCCCCATTGAACACCTGGTGCGAGGGACTGGGGACGCTGTTCCCAGGCAGGTATCACAACATTGCCAGATGGCTGGGCGACTACTCCGGGTTGGGACGGGTCGGCGGCGGAGGGCGTGGTCTGTTGGGCCTGTGGCATGAGATACTTCATTCCACCTTGGATAAGCATGAAGATGCCCACGCTCTGGGCAATGGATGTGAGGAGCTGTGGGCCATGTTAATATACATTGCAGCACAGAGGGACATGTTGAGGCAACTTGCGCTTTTGCCCTGCTCAGGCGCCTGGGCGGCTGCTTGTGCCTCTGGCATGATGGCAGCGTGCGGAATCGGGATTCCGACTTGAGCAGATTGGTGTCCAGGAAACCAGGAACAAGAGACGTGGGGTCGCGATGGCAGAACAGATGGCCTGGCAGAGCGGGCGGAGAGGAATTGGAGCGGGCCAAGACGGGCTGGTAGTATCAGGGTCTAGCCACATGGGCGGGCGGCATCCCAGCATAGGCTGAGGCTGAGGCTGAGGCTGGGGCTGTGGCTGGGGCTGGGGCTGTGGTGACGCAATGCGGCTGACCGAACTGCACGTCTTTTGCATGCACATGCTACAGGCCCGCCCACCAGGCCCTGCGTCTGCTGCCTGCTACGCGTGCATCTGTATCTGTGTCTGAGTCGACGACTACACGGTCCTTTATCTACTTTCCCTTCTCTCACTTGGAGTCGACAAGACCCAAGTGTACTCACTTGTTACCACTGCCTGCTTGAGCCTTGTGTTACTTCACTATCGTCATCCGTTTTCTCTGGCACATTTCGTTCCGAGCCTGTTCCCAACACATATGAACATTGTCTACACAACATGGCAACCACCAATGACATGCCCAAGCAGCCTGTCGTCTGCGTATTGTATGTGTAAACTGCCTCTTTCTCTTCCTCCCCTGGTATGCTGACTGCCATAGTTGCGGCGCCTCGAGTGGCACATCACCCGTGCATATGGAAGCTGCTCGTGCCCTTGCACACGCCCTGCACACGGCAAATACCAAGCTCGTCTATGGCGGTGGAACTGTCGGCCTGATGGGAGAAGTAGCACGTACTCTTGTCTCGCTCTCAGGCCCCGACAGCGTCCACGGCATCATTCCCGCTGCCCTCACCCGTCTCGAGCAGAACCACGATCCTGCCGATCCCAACAAGCACTCTATCGATAAATCCATATACGGGCGCACCACGGTCGTCAAGGACATGCACACACGAAAGCAGATGATGGCTCAGGAAGTCATCAGGGGGGGCCCTGGTGGCGGCTTCGTGGCCCTGTCAGGCGGCTACGGAACGTTTGAAGAGCTGATGGAGATCACAACGTGGAACCAACTGGGTATCCACAGCATGCCAGTCATCGTCTTCAACGTCGATAGATACTGGTCTGGTCTGATCGAATGGGTCAAGAATGCTGTCAAGAGCGGCTTCATTGCGCCTACCAACGCTGGGATTTTATCCGAGGCTCTCACAGCCGACGAGGTCATTACATGCTTGAATGAGTACCAGAATGCGCCCGGACGTTTGAACCTGACTTGGGAAGAAAATTAGTTTTTCTTCCATCCATTGTCTGTCCCGAGAGAGGGGAAGTGGGGGGATCGACGGGGATCTAAAATATACAGTTTAGTGTTTGCCGTCTGATTTGGTCAGAGGCTTGGAAGATAATGTTCAAACAGTTCCATGTCCGACTTTGATTTAGCTAACCCAGCATGCCGTGGTACAGGGCTCTTCTGTTTGCTCGCTGTTGACACTCTATCTGCTACTGATACGTCAAATGACAAGGCTAACAAGCGGGGCTAGACCACGTGAGTGCAGGTGGGATCTGCAGACAGACATGTGCACCTGGACAGTTTGCACTAAAACGCCTCGATATGGAGGAGATTAAGGCCAAGGCTTCCCACAGGTACCAAACAGGACAGCTGCAAACGTAATTGTCTAGCGCTTCCAATCACTCTACACCCAGCATACTCTTCTCGTACATCCTCGGATGCGATAGAACCCCGCAGATAGGCATGGGGCCTAGTCCAGACCCCAGCCACGCTGCTTCATCTAAAGCCAACGGCAGCGACTCCACGCCCGGCCAATGAACCGGCCAAGGGTATAGTCCCGACGCTTGACACACACTACCCATCCTCTCGGCCTCTACATACGCCGCGAGGGTGGGATGCAAATGGTCCACACGTCATCGATAATTGGCCACGCAAGTGCCAGTCCAGTGAACAATGGGGCCATCGTCTTCTTTGTATATAGTCGGCCTCATTTCCTCCTACCTAACACTCGATTTATCCACACACGCCTAGACCCATCTTCTCCAACCAGACTGTAGATCGACCCAAAGACAAGAGACAAACATGGCAGACGACAAGAAAGAGCAGGCAAAGCAGGCGGCCGCCGACAATGGCATGTATGTATTTCCACCGTTCGTTTCTTCCTATTCCAGATCGAATTAGCAAGACGGAGAACACAAAGTACAAATAGAAATATTGCAAATACCTACCAACAAACGAAATCGCAGTGTCAACCCCTCGGGGGCAATGGTCATGGCTGTGGCGCCCATGTACGTCGCCCTCGTTCCAGTCACGTACGTACCACACATGCAATACCACCCACATCCAACCCCCCAAATTTTAATAAGCGGCAAAAGTACCTACCTCACCGCCCCCGAGAGTATATGCCAATCTCTCGTCCACGCCATCATCAAACTCCTTCCAGGAATCAATGTAAGCCCCCACTTCCAAACCTCACATACAGAACCAACCCGGGCTGAACCAACCCAAAAAGACTACGGGCATAACTTCAGGTCGCGCCATTCCCGCTCTTTCCACTCTCTATCTCTTCTGGACTTTCGGTGCATCGGGTGCCCTCTCCGCTGCAGGCCAAGCCATGGGCCGTCGCGAGGGCCTCGACGCTGATCACCCTAGGAAGCACGTGCACCAGCTTGAGGGTCTGCCGCTTAGACTACGTAGTGCACATTATGCTCTTATGGAGAACTTTCCCGGTAGGTTTCTTTCCTCAACCTCGTCTCCTTCATTCCCAAGTCCTTGGAGGATTGTGATTACCGAGTCGATGTTCAGTTACTGATGCAAGTGGGATAATAGCGTTTGCTCTCGCCGCAGCTCTAGCACAAATCATGGCACCCAATGATGCTCAGATTGTCAACCTGCTCGGCTTCCACGTCATGGCGAAGCTCATGGTGCACTATCCGGCGTACGTGGGTAACATGGTGCTGCCGAGGACGTTTGCCCATCTCGGTGCTACCGCGGCGTTGGTGAACGTTTGTTGGAGGCTGGCGGGAGCGAGCTGAGCATCTTCCTTTCTCTCTTCTTCATAGGAAGGTCAAGGATGTAGATTTGTTCGTGAGAAGAAAGAGGGGGATATCTCGTCTGGGCGAGCTTCGGATAGAGCATGTATCAGAAGAGGGACGTGGGCTTAGTAAAAAGAGGAAAACTGGCCCTCACAATATACTCTGCTAAGACACTGGCCCAGATACAATATGAAAGAAACGGAAACGATACAACGGTTAAATAGTGAAAAGAAAACGGGGGTTTCTCATGTGAAACTACCAAAATAAAGGGCCGACGACTTGAATACCGATAACCTACATCGAGGGCAAAAAGAAAGAAAAAAACGCCCCCAAACACCTTGCTCACAAATCCCCAAACAGTGCTACTCCCTAAACACATTCTCCAGCCGCTCCAGCAACAAATCCGCATGCTGCTTCTGGAAAATAAGCATAGGCCGTAGCCTCACCGCGCTCTCCCCAGACCCGCCGATATTGAGCCCCTGTGCCTTGGCCTTTCTAAGCACCTCATCCCTCCTCGCACTATCGAACGCAATAAAAGTGCCCTGTCCCTTTCCACGCAGATTCTGAATTTCCCTCGGGTACATGTCGGCCAGCCTCTCGAGCCCAGCGAACAGGTAGTCGCCCGTGGCGGCGGTGCTGCTGACAAGATCCAGGCGGTGAATCTCGCGGATGATGGCGCGGAACAGGATGGCACGGGCGGGATCGCCCATCCAGGTGTTGAACTGGCGATAGGGCAGGTTAGGCCTCAAGTCGTTGTTGCCAAAGTAGTATCCCGCCGTCTGCGCCTTCTTGGAGAAGGTGACAATGTCGGGGGGAGACGAGAGCCCCCAGTGCTCGTGAGCCCAGAATTTGCCGGTTGCGCCGACGCCCGTCTGGACTTCGTCGACGATGAGCAGGACGTCGTGTTTTTTCGTTATTTGGCGGAGCCCTTGGAAGAAGAAGGGGGTCGCGTGGTTGTCGCCGCCTTCGGACTGGACGGGTTCGACGACGACGGCGACGGGCTTGTTGTGGTAGTTTACCAGTAGCTCCTCTGTTTCGTCCAGGCAGCGCTGCTCTTCTTGTCGGTTTTCCGCTCCGTGTTCGGAGAGCGGGTACTTGAGTTGGGGGAAGGAGGCTTGCGGCCAGTCAAAGGCGGGGATGTCGATTTTGTGGATGGGCTTGGAGCGCGTCGTGGAGAGACTGCCAAAGGTGCGGCCGTGGAAGCCCTTTTTGAAGGAGAGGATAGACATGTTGGGCGCACCGGGGGATTTGTTGTTCATGGAGGAGGCCATGTCTTCGGCGGAGAAGTCGGCGTTGGCGCCGCCTCGTTGTTGCTGGCGCTTCCACATGAAGGCGGCTTTGTAGGCGAGCTCGTTGGCGTCGGAACCGGCTTGGGCGGTGAAGACCTGGTTGAGGCCTTTGGGTGCTACGGAGAGAATGCCACTTCGGAGAATGTCGGCCCAGTCGTGTTGAGGGAAGTTTCCGAGGGCGGGACGGTTGATGATGGCTGAGGCCATTTCCGGGGAGGTGGCTGCGAGAAGAAGAGAAGGGTTGTTGTAGCCGACTGGGATAGAGGCAATCTGGGCGTATACATCGAGAAGTACGTTGCCATCGAGGTCGGCAATACTATCAAAAGTCAATTTCTTACCCCCCTTTCAAGTTCGAGTATAAGAAGCGTACTAGTTGCCGTAACTTTGTGAATAGTCGGCCATCATGTTCAAGCTTCGGATATCAAACACCTTACCGAGCCTCTCAATAGCCTTTTGGCTGTTGGGTCCAGGAATCTGTGTCTTCACAATTGGTAGCTTGGGTTCGTCGGGGAAGAACGACTGCTCTCCGCTGTCTGTAACAACCGCGGCGGCTGCGGCGGCATATCGTCTGTTGAGCACCGTTGGTACCTTTGAGGCTGTGTGAGCATTCACACGAGGAAGAATTGCCCGCGAACGGCCGGCAGTACGAAGAAGAGAAGCCATTGTGTCTACAGCTGTCGGTGTATGCAGCGTGCACACGTGAGTTCAAAGAAGATGTCGGGATGCACAAGGGATGTGCGGGGAGACGCGACGCCAATCAATAGATGTTGACAGGGCGTCTTGCAATAGCATAATCCGGATACAGAGAGAGAGAGAGAGAGGGAGAGAGTGAATACTCTTCAACTCTCTGAAATACTAGAAGCAACCCCAGGAACGTCCCTCGCAAAGAGCGCCATCGCCTTTTATGCCAACAGTCTCTCGGTGCCGCTGATAGAGCTATTTCGGCAACCGGCTCTAGCCCGTTGCTATCCCCGGATAAGCTCGACCCAATGAGCCTCCAGGTTCTAAGCAGTGTACGATTGAACCCTTGGACTAAACCCCTTCCAGACGACGGATTTGGTGATCCGATCCGATACACGCCGCAGACGCCTCGTACGCCACAGCAGCGTCACGGAGAACTACTGGCGCGGGGTAGTTAGTGTGTTATCAACGAACCACGTGTGTCGGTTCTGCATGTCTTTATTCCTTGAACATCCGCCCTATGTGTCAGTATGCCGCCATGAAGAGTCTAGGCATGCATCCGGCATGCATCGGCATGATAAGACAGTCCAGAGTGGGCTGGGGCAGAATGAGGAGCAAATGTTTGTACGCTGTGGTGTACCGAGGGTCACCACGCCAAGTGTCGGTTCCCGGTGGGGTAGTAGGGCGATTATTCGGGTAGCCATGACATAAAGCAACGTAGTAAGAGGCAAGTCACTACCGACTACCGACTGTCCTGAGAATTGTCACATCACTTCTGCATACTTGCAGCAATAGGAATGGAGGATTAAAACTTTTCATATACCCAACTTATCGGCGCACCTCGTTTGACCCATGAGTACCAGTGACATGTGCACGAGGCTTGACCATACCAGATTCAACGGGCGCAAACAAGAGTAGTACCATGCAATTAGCAAGCTTTTGACGACTTTTGTCACGAGAAAAAACCCCTCCATGTCCTCTTCCGCCTTGCATGCAGTCGATAGCTGGTCCAAAGCGCAGCAAACCCACAGAGCCTCCTCTGCGGGGTTTTCAACCACCCAACGCCTTTTGATATGCTTATGCAACCGAAACCTTCTCGGCCCAGTGTGCTTTAATCTCGAACGGATTACAAAAAGATAAGATAGCGCAAATAACACAGAAATCGAAAAAAAAGGACTGCACGGAGCAGGCTACTGGATGTGCTTACCATTACTGCCGTTTATAAGAGCCTGCTTCCGATCAACGAAGCCGTTTGTGGGAGGCGTCGCGAGCTGCATCGGACTACCATAGTCACCAAGTTGAAGAGTGGCTTTTACTCCATCAGGCAGGCCATCAGCAGCGTCTGGAAATGAGGTTGAGGGGGTTTCGTTCATGGTGGCAAGGCTGGACTCTGCGTCTTCGGTTGACTCGTGTGGTGGTGGAGGCGGTGGAGGTGGAGGTGCGGATTGTGGGGTCTCCGAACTTGTCCGTGTTCTCTTTGGCGAGCCAAACCGACCTTCCTCTTCTCTCTTACGCTTCAATTCAGAGGCAGAGTCGGAAAGAGAAGCTTCGTCAACCGTGGCTGCTAGGCTATTAGAAGTGCCACGAATGGTGTCATTCTGTGGCGTCTTGGTCTTCTGCCGTTCTTCCTTCTTCTTGACGGCCTTTTCCATAAACTCCTTGACATATTTCCGCACTGTTTTCTCGTGGTTCAAGCTAATCTTAGCTGTTGGGTCCTTGACACGCCCAGATTTGTAGTCGCCGCGCACGAGCTTCTTTGCCACCTATCAGTGCGGTTAGCAAGTCGATGTAGACATCAAAGCGAGTACCCTACCTCTTTGCTGAGTCGTTTGACTTCCTCCTTTTCCAACTTCTTCCGGTAAGATGAGGTTACAGCCATGACGTGAGGCGAGAGCTATAAATGTTAGTTACACACTGCGTATCAAATCGATCTACTCACAGTCGCCTCGTATATCTTTTCTTGCTTGTCCATCGGCAAGCTGCGCCACTTTTCATCACGCAGCGCCGGCTCTCCAAGTTCATCAGGGACCGGCTGTGGAGTGGTGGACGCAGAATTCCCAGTGGGGGTTTCTGTTGAGGTAATGCGCGATATGATATCTTGTAGCATTTGTGTGTCGCTCTTGGCTTTGTTCTGCTGGGCTGGTGCGTTGACAGCCTGGGTCGGGCGTTGCCATTGTGTGACGCCTGAGGAGTTGTAAAAGTATGTTGATCCGTTCTCTGCAGTAGCTTGAAACCAACCCGGAGGAAGGCTGTTTGGTGGCCGAGGCCGATTAGCTGGTCGGGCAGCAGGAAAGAAATTGGCAGGACCGCGGGGTGCATTCAGGGCGCGAGGGCCTGAAGGGACGTTGGTAGCAGATGGGCCTTTCGGCGCGACTGCAGACGGTGACTTGGATCTAGACCTCGATCGCTCCCTACCTCGCTCACGCCGCTCGAAGTGGTTTTCGGTTCGGGCAGGTGTGGCGGCGTTTGGATCCCTCTTTATGCGAGGTATCCTGTACGCAACCTCCAGCTTGCTCCATGCACTAAGGAGTTCTGTAGCTAGCGTCTCGACACGCTCATCGCCGTAGCCGTTTAGTTCAGCGACGGCTTCTTCAATGCCAGATTCCTGAATCTTGTTTCGAGTGATTCGCGGTAGTCTTTGGAGGATGTCGAGAACTTGCAGCACTACATTAGCGTCCTCCTTCCATATCTTCAACGTCTTCTTTAGTGTCTGGTAGCCGTGAAACTGCACAATGCGATGGCCAACCCTCTCACTGCTATTCTGCATGCGGCTGAGCAGTTTGACAGCAATCCACTTTTCGGTGCACTGGCGCAGAGCAGGCACAATTTTTTTGACTCCATCCTCGTCGAGTTCCTTTGGCTGTAGATCATTGACGTATTCCTCGTCATCCTCGCTGGCCTTCTTTCTGCGGGGTTTCTTGGCAACAACCGCTGTGTCCCAGGCAGCACCATCATCAATGCCAAGAGCCTGAATCATATCAGTGGACAACTTTGTCGCGTTGTCAGACTGCGTCTTTCCGCCAATGAAACCACTGCAGTTGGGTTCACCGCAGTAACAAGGTTGCGGGTCCGCGCCGTATCGGTCCACATTGTAGTTGAAGACGAGTTCTTCACCGGCTTTGACCTGTCGCTCGACGAAGATGCCCATGCGTAGCTTATCCCCGACAACCCATTTGTCGACGAAGCAGTTGGGATTACATGAGTGATTGCAGAACCGGCCCAGGTTGCCCTTCTTGGTAGCGTCTACAAACTCGCCCTTGGTCAAAGACATGAAGTAGAAATGCTTGATTCCCTCCTCATCATACTGGCCCATGCGCCGACGAAAGGTGCGCTCGTCAATAACCTCGCCAATGTACTCGAATACAAACTCGCCGGGTGCCATGTCTTTGTTAGCACGTAGCCCAAACCCTTTTTTCTCCGTCTTGATGACGGCGACATTGGCGTACTGTTTGCGCTGGAAGCGTTGGTTCTGACACCGCCTACCGCAGCCGCAATCCCCCACACACTCCATTTTGGTGGCGCGGTTGATGCAGTCCGAGTCTTCGCCACAGGCATGATTTTTCCTTGTCGCAGGGTCGTATTCCTCTTGGCAATCGCATTCGAGCGCTGGGTCTGTTGTGCCGATAGTCTTGTTTGCGTACGTGCATTCGGTGAGTACTGTGAAGGTTTCTTTGGCGGCTTCGGTCGAGTCTGGGAGGTCGAGGTACAAGGGAGGCGGCCGTGCGACGACTTTCTGGGCTGCAGTACGCGACAGCTTGGGTGCTTTGCCGGGTTCCATCTTCAGCGTGATGTCTCCGCCGAGGGTTTCTTCGTGGACGCTGCCGGGTGAGGGTGCTTCAGAGTCTTGCTTGATCATAGGCGAACGGGATTTGGATCGCGACTTGAGCCTGGGTGGAACGGCGAGGGGCGTGGGTGCGCGGTCGAGTGAATCTGCGTCTTCGACCTTTACCTGGCTTGAGCCGTGGCCCTCACCTGCCTCGTCCGAGGCCGCGCCTTCCAGCTTCATTTCGCGTAGCTCAGGCTCTAATTGAGCGTGGTCCTTTTCCGAATCGTGGCTCGACATGTTGGCGACCGACGTGAGGGTGGAAGAGGATGCTGGGGGCGGCAGGTAGAGGATCGCGAGGTTCTGGACAAAAGGGACGCTAACGTGCGATGCCTCTGATCACGCATACAGAAACGACTACTCATTCACCTCATGGTCCGAGCGACGCGCACGTAACAGACAAGATCAAAACTCCTCCCTGTGAAGCTGAGCAAAAAACCGGATTACTAGGACAAAACGCGGTCGCTTGGGGCACCTGGACCAACGGCTGGGGGGGCAAATCTTTACCTCCCCCCTGTACAAAAGGCGGAATGCGATGACTTGACTTGTGTTATATACGCACAAAGGGTGCTGGAGACGTAAAGCAACAAAGCTTGGTGATAGTAACAATATATTTATTTCCTGAGGGCGCGGATGGCAGCAAGGCGCGCTCGTTCGGGGCGTCGGCGCACGCAGGTATGGTCGCGGATTCGAGCGCGCTCGGCTCACCGACACGGTTGGCAAATGTCTCGTGTTTTCCTCACATGCGGACTCGCACTAGTTGTATAAGCGGGCATGAACTGGTGGGCCCGGGTGGAAGACGATGTGTTGGAGCGGCGCCGTACGCGACGTGGGGGGTTTGCTGATGGTGCTTTGGAGATGGCGAACAAAAACTAGGCTTGTCCCACCTCGCCCAGCCTCAGCCTTGCCCTTGGGGCGGATGCAGGGCTCCTGAGCCGGCAACGGCTACTGTACTGGGGCGCACGCAAACCATGTCACCACCGACACAAGGAAATAGATGTGGAAAGAAGAAACGGCACAAAGAATTCAGCGTGCATTAGATACTGCTCAGGCCGACCCAGGCCGAGTCTGTTGCCATGATGAAATGGCAGCTTCTTGGCAAAATCGAGGAGACTCTAAAGGGTCGTCAGAAGGGTCGTGGAGCGGCTCTGTTGCAAAGGCTAGGGAGATGGCCACTTACCTACACCGGCCCCGTTGGCGCTCCAGATGGCCCAAGTATGGACGTTCGGTTAGGTGCTACGTACGAAGGCATGGCCGAGCACCACAAAGGTCTCGACGTTGTACGGGAAGTCGCTAGTGGGGGTGCTCGGTCATGGAAAATGTACTCGGGCCATGGCGGAGGGCTTGCACGTCAGTGTCGGTGCCATTGGAGCTGAGGCATGCAGGCAAGTGTCATTCAGTCCCACGGCGAGCTATTTGCGGGTCTGGGGGACGACTCATGTACACGTCGAATACATTGGATAGGGTTGCCCTAGCGCGCCTCAGAATAGCCTCGGCGCCCACACGACCGTCGGGCATGGTAAAAGAAGATGCCGAATCATGTCTTCGAAGGCTGAGAAAGTGGTGTGAAGCCGTGGGCAACCTGCTTTGTGTGAAAAGAAAGTAGGCCGGGTCACGGCTAGCGCAAACTCAATACCGCTGTGCATAGTAGGCAAAAAAAAGAAATGGTCTTTTTATTTTGCTTCCTCCATGAACTGGAGTCCATGCTTGGGCTGCAATCAGCGATCAGCGGCCCATGACGTCTCGAGAGAAGGGCAGCGTGCTGGGCTGGGAGAGTGTACATAGCTTTGGCCTGACCCCGAGTACTATGTACATACTACACATGTGTGTGCGGGCGTAGATAGGGTGCATACGGATATTTGTATTAACGTACGTATATATGTGTTGACAACATATCCCGGACAGCGGTGTCTCCGTCGTCGTCGCCATCCATCCGATCGCTCGGCCTGTGCATGGCATGGGTGCTATCATGCGTCAGAGAACAGCATCGGACGCGAGTGTCTACGTACTCGAGCAGTAGATAGAGTGCAAGGTGGAGAGTTCATTACGGAGCTTTGAGGCTTGGCAGACGGCCGTAATTGGCTTACTTAAGCGAGCAGCGGCCTGCATCTCTCCGCAAGCACACTAGCGCAAACTCTGGCCCAACGGCTACCTACTCCTAAATCCCCATCACCCATGGTGCCGGCACGACAGCCATCCATGCCGCCTGCACCAGGTCGCCTGCCCCCCCTTGACGCGGCCTGGGTCTTCTGAGACGTGGGGCCCGCGCTCCATGGAAAGGGACTCCTCCACCTACCTCCATATGGCTGGCTGGCTGGCTTACTGGCTGACTGACTGTCATGATCATTGGAGGCCATACCGAGTCGCGGCCCGCCTCCGATGGTCAAGCACAAGTGGCTTCGCACGGAATACGATGCAAGAGATGCAGCAGATAGTAGCAGCTACGGTCCAAGTAGGCGTCGATGCATCAGCCTTGCCTTGACGGCCGCCCGCCAGCCATAAAGAAAGAGCAGTCAACAAAAAAGGAAAACAAAAAAGTCGAGCTGCGCAGCCGCGACGTTTGTGCTTTCTCGGTGCCCATCTCGCTAGTACCGGTCCTTGGAGGATATTACAGATCGCACCGTTGGAGACAGGGATTACAGCGCCGTCTTCCGTTGCCCCCATTAGGCGCGACGCTCTCTGGATGATCCGCGCTGAACCGCGCTTGACAGATTGCGCGCACGCCGCGAACCACTGTTGCTCCCTCGCGACACACTGGCACATGGTCGCCATTGCTTTGACCGCTATCTCGTAAAATGCGGTACATCTATACCGTACTGACCAGCCTTGGTAATTCAACGCAGGCAGAAGCAAGCATGGGGAAACGAGGCAGGCAGGGACGTGTGGTGCAAGGGAAGAAAGGCCCCTTGGTCTCAGCCTAAACCCTCCACGGCTGGTGAGACACGGCTCAGCCCAGATGACTAGCGATTGGCTCATCGGTTTGCGCAATCGTTTCTGAACATCCACTGAGGGCTTTCGAGATGGGTTAAAGCGCCGCCAGATCTCTGTTACACACCTACCTAGGCTTTGTTATCGATTTGCGACGAGCACTGATTTAGACGGTCCCCGTGCGGGAAGCCTTGGGAGCCAAGTACAGTCTGCAAGTGGGGACTAGCCGCTTTCCCATTCGTTTTCGACAAAATCCGCTAATGTATAACATACCGGGTGGCTCTTCCCAGTAATCTCTGACAAGCAAAGCAGTCTCCTAATTATCTCGACCCAGCCTCATGCTGTGGTCCCTTTGACGCGCTCTTGTAGCCTGCTGGTATGAAACCAACAACCAGAGCCCGCCGCAGGTTTCTTTGATTCTAGTGCTCTTCTTCTACCGCTCGTTACTCTTTCGTTTCAGCACTCTCGTTTGTCCTGTTGGTAGACGCAGCTTATACAACCGCGCGCGAGGGCGCGTTGCTCTTCGCGCCGGTCCACTTACTTTACGGCCCTTGTGATCGATGCTCGATTTGTCTGGTTGCATACATACATACATACAGCGACATTTTGCCGTAGCTGCTTTTTAGTCTTCCACCCTCGCCTATTTCGATTGCCTCGAGGATCACGACATGGAGCCCTCACGCGAGCCACCATGGGCAGAGCACGAAAAGGTACGTACCCCTCCAAAACATGGCATGTGGCACTCGTCCCCATTGCGATCTATGACTGACCTGACCCAACCTGTCCTTTACAGGTATACTTACTAGCTGAAATGCTGAAAGCTGCTCAAGTACCCTCTCATGCTCTCTTTGCATTCATACGCGATGCCAACATCCAGCCACGATGGAACGACATGGCGTTGCCTCCTGGTATGTTGACACCTATCCAATTCTTCTAATTCTTCTTCTTCTTCTTCTTCTTCTTCTTCTTCTTCTTCTTCTGTTACCACATCACAACTACTCATTTGTATTGTCAATCCCATACCACGTCACTTGCCTAGTGCTCTGATACTGATGCGACGCTCGTACTCTAGGACGATCGGTTCGCTCTAGTCAAATGGCATTCGATACTCTTGCAGCAACCTGCTCTGTGCCGGGACAAGACTACCGGCGTCCTCAATTACCAGCCCCAATAATGTACCCAGGTCCCGAAGTCCCTAAGAAGCGACCACATCAGCCAGAGACATCCACCCCGGTTGGGCGACTACTACAACCTCGCCCGCCTCATTCCTACCCAGGAGAATATATATCCGCCGGTCCTGCCTATCCCTCAGCTGTACATCCACCGGGTGAGCCGACGCATAAGAAAAAGCGCGGAAGACCGACAAAGGCCGAGGCGCAACAAAGAGCGCAGGAAGCTGCAGCGAGGGGCGAAGTATATCCCCCTCCAAGAAGGGGGCGGCAGTCTCTCACGGGGCCACCGGAACAATCACCATTAGGCCCAGATGCACGACCGCTCGACCGTACCACTCCTCCAACAACGTCTTCTTCTCAAGCACCTCCTGTCCAGACGCCACAGCAACAAGCTGGAGTCGAACAAGGGTCAGAATCATCATCGGAAAAGAGAAGACGGGCAAGACCGCAGCCACTAGAGCTGGAGAAACTCCACACACCCACCGGCATGGGATCTCCCCTCACCTATGGATCGAGCGATCCTAATCGCAATCAAGCATATTCAGCATTTACGCCAAATTCTGCGCCTTTGCCTTCCTCAACAGAAACAAGGGAAAGAGATGTCCGTATGGAAGGAGTCGAAGAGACTCAAGCGCGAACTACGACACCTCACTCGTTTAAAGACACGGTCGGCATATGACAGCATTTCCTTCGTCACAAAAGCACCATACGGCGGTAATCTTGTTTTGAAACTGTTCCGTCAACGATTTTACTTATGCACTTACGATGACCTTTATGGCCATGACACCATGGAGGTATACTCTGTCAATTCCGCGCATGCATCCACTATCATGTTCATGCGGTTACTGCTGCTTTGGGGCTGTTTGTTCCCCAAGCACACCGTCATTGTCTTCTCCTTCAAGTTCGTTTCCTTGTCCAGATTCGTTGGTTCCTTTCTTGATTGACTGCACGTCGACACTCATGAAGGTTGGGGCACGAGTTGCTTCCCATACCTAGGTAATGTTTTACATCCGCCGTCTTAACGAGTCCAGAGTCCGCATTTCCTGTTTCCGGCAGTCGGGCGCTTTCCTTCGTTAATTTCTTTCTCACTACGTGTACGATAGATGGTTTCTCAATAAGTCCTGCATCACGGCCTCTGTACCTAAAAAGCACCCATTAGCAACAGCATCAACAGTAGAACCGGCCGTGGCCAATCAGCACACAAGTTTTTTATTGTTTGGAGAAGACATGTCCCGTACCATGTGGTACTTTGCCTCTGTCTGTGAACCTAGTTGAGTCTCGACCATTCAGTCAGCGATGATGAGCCTTTCACGACGTCGAGCGCCTGCAGGCTGACCAGGAAAGCAGCATAGGAAGTGGCTGGGAAGACGAATCGGGTGGGGTAAGGCGGCTTCGACACCGGCGCGCGACACAAGCAACGGGGTCTTGTTTCACCCAGGAATATCTTACAAGCTCTGGTACCACTATCGCCCACTTTTCTGCTCAATACGCATGACCGTACGTACAGGGGTGTTTATGCTACTTTGCGCAAGAAGATTTGGCGAACTGCATCTAAGCGCCCTCTAGAATGCCATCCCAACACGACAATCGATTACACCCACGAATCTTGACCTCGATGAGCCTTTTCTGCCAGAAAAAGGAGGTGGTTGGGGAGGAGTAGGGGCAAAGGGCAGCAAGTATTGGTTGAGCGACTGGCGAGCGAATGACTAGTTGCATGTTACGGCCACGAATTTAGGCCTGCCGACAACTTTCTGCAGCGAAAAGGGAGTGTACATGACGCCAATGCATGCACGCATCGACCAAGTCCCAACGCTGAAAACCAAAACAGACACATGCCATCCAACCAACCTAGCCTGTACAAACCACGATTGCGGTTGCGGGCGCGCAAACTCGAGTGGATCGTGAGACTAAAAGGTTGTTCCTCACAAGCTGTGTTGGGTTCCCTTGTTCGCAAAGGCGGCCTAAATTGATACAAGATGGAGAAATAAGCACAGTGTGCTTATCGTCATTATTATTTTATTTTTATTTTTGACTTTCTGGGTCCCCGCTCGAGAACCTTTACCTCATCATCTATCCCCAGATAAGCAAATAGTCCGCCGTCTCGATCGGCAACGGGGGAATTCTATTTTAGACCAGAAAAAAAAGGACCATTAATTACCCGTACTGCGTATACCAATGCTTCGCGGGCCCGCCTAGGGAAAATAAAAACTCTGTTTATTATTTTGTTTCTCATATCTTGGGATGGATCGGCCCGTCATGAGAAATGCCCGGCTTGCACTACGAGCCCTGGGACAACTGGTTTGTTGATTGCCATCAGGCGGTTATTTTTTTTTCTTCGGTCCCGTTACCTCGATATGGGGTGATTTGTTTTCAGCTGAAAGATGCATATACGACCGGTACTTGTCTTCTTTGAGCCAATGCAGAGAAGTCGGACGAACAAATTGAGCGGAAACACGCCATCTGCTTCCTTTGGCCTTGGCTTTTGTGAGCTAATTG
Organism: Bipolaris gigantea; assembly: GCA_030558545.1. Lineage (NCBI taxonomy): Eukaryota > Fungi > Ascomycota > Dothideomycetes > Pleosporales > Pleosporaceae > Bipolaris > Bipolaris gigantea. The sequence goes on from JALPSE010000095.1 coordinate 74,360, forward strand.
TCGAGTTGCCGTTAATCTGCCTAAATTATCTAGGTTTGGGCCTTTTTTTTTTCTCCATGAATGTCGACAAGGAGCTCCCCTGGAGAATGTCTCGGCAGAGGAAGACGAAGAGGGAAGGAGAAGGGAAGATGAGTTGACAGGTGTGCATGGACCATATGTTCTTCCTTCTCTCCTCTCGCCGTCGATCCGCCGTGTTGGCAGGTAGCTACTAGTACATCTTTCTTGTTCAATTCTGCGATGCAACTGTTCAGACCGCCAGCTGCGGCATAATCTCGCATCGCAAATCGGGCATGAAGCGCAAAGGAAAGCGAAATGGGCTATTTCTGTCGAATACAGAAAGGTGCGTGCCTAACTATTCCCACGCATCCCTTTCTTCTAGACGCACCACCACCATCTACCGTCTTCTGTCTCTTACTAGCGCTTACATTATTACGCATACCCCCTTCTAACCCCATTCCGGCACTTGAAACAAATGGCATTCCAAGAATGAGGGAGAAAAAAAGAAATTGACCTTAACACCGTGTCCACTATAACCCAGCTTTTTCCTTCCTTTCCGCAATTCCCGCTCTTCTCCGTTTCCATACCCGGCGATCATATGATCCGTATGGCAATCCCTGCCGCTTTGCCCATTCAGCCCGCATACAGCTATAATCGCGAAAGGGGGAGGGAGGGGCGGCTCTGCTCTCTTCGCTCCGCTCACCTCGTTTGCGCTGACTCAGTCTCTCTCTCTCTCTCTCTCTCTCTCCGAAAACGGTACCCCGTACCCTTTTACCGAACTGTTCATACGCCTCTCCTCCCTCTTTCGCTTCTTCCGTACATGCATACTTTTTCGCGCCTTGCCTGACCCGTGTTTCCGTTTGTATTCTTTTTGCACCTTTTTTTTCGCGGCTGACAGGGGGCCCCATCCTCTCCAAAAAGCACACTGTAGATCTCCGGTACGGCCGTAGAAGTGGTTGGACTTTCCCTTTGCAGGCGTGGAGCAACTTGTCATTCACTCTTTTTTTCTTAGGCGGGGGGGGGGGGG
>JALPSE010000096.1:4225-36537 GCA_030558545.1 Bipolaris gigantea
CATGGTTTCCTAGACCCTCCCCTTCCTCGCCTCGCCAAACACCCTTTCACCCCCCTCGAATTTCATTTCTGCCCTGGTCTCGTTCCCGCCTTGCTCTCTCGGCCGGCCCACGACCCAATCAAAACAACTTTCTGGAACGCTCAACGTTTGCACTCTCCACGGCTAAAGAAATGGTAGTCGGGAGTCGACCAAGCCCCCAAGCCCATGTTGCGCCACCCTCACACGTGCGCCCATGCCGCACGTGGAGAAGGAGCCGAACCATCCTCCTCTGCCCAACATCCCCCTTCCCTGCCCTGGCTTCCTTTTCCATCCCTACTCTTTTGTGCACAATGGAAAGCAACAAGTCCCGAGACACGAGCTAGCCCATCGCTGCTAACCCCGACGCCATGCGGCATGTCTTGGTGATCGACGTAGATAGGGTTTGGTACCTGGCTTGGCTTTTTGGCTGTCCGACGAGTTCGTGCCAGGCGACCAAGTACATCGTCGTCTTCTCCGAGTGCACCATTACACACACGTACGCTTGGATTGATTGATTCACCTGGCTCCCTGTTGGCTCATGTCTTGGCATCCATTCTCGTCGTAGCACGCCACCATTGCGTTCAAAGGACACGACGTTGCCATGCGCACCCATCGTGTCTCCCCAACGAATAAGTATACTCCTAAAAAGAAGCAAGAAAAGCGGACCTCGCTCGTCAGGCTACGATAGCAATAGCGTCAATCGATAAAACTCCGCACGTACACACGCATTGCCTCGACTGCATGAGCAACCTTTTTAGCCCGGGGGGTCCATGGCTGTCCTTTGGCTAGTATTGATTCTTTTTTTGGCGTGCGGCCTCCAAAGCTTATGCGCGCCTGAACCTCCCACGCCCCAACATGGCACACATCAAACAAAATAAAAAACCCCCATGGCCTAAAATCAACGAACAATCTGATACAAGTGTAGCCCAAAGTTGGAGACGGTGAAAGCCAGATTCTACTATGCCGTTAAAAAGGTGCCCCCGAGCCGCATACCTCCCTACGTCTCGAACGAGAGAAAGGGAGAGAGAAACCCACGGCGAGACTCCGACACTACTGCGGTACTGTACGTAGTCCGTCTATAGCCATGTGGTCGCATAGTGTCCTGGACACGGCTTTGCGCCGCACCACACCGCACTGCCCAACTTGGCTACCCATAGCCCTCTCTGCACGCGCGTGCTTGCAAGCACAAGATGACTCGCGAAACCATCTGAGCTGCTTCGCCCCCCTGTCTCCCCTCTCCCCGAGCCAGAGTACGAGTGCCTGCTGCCGTCTGTCGATTGTGCAAGCGTGCGGACAAGTATTGTACGAGGCCATGTCTCTATGGTGCTTCGGTAGCCAAGAGTCGCACAAACATGTACCTAGCCATGTGCTAGACTTTGGCTCTGTAGCAGCACGTGATGCCGAGAGAGAGAGAGACAGCAAAGACGACGGACAAAAAAGGCTAATGCTCGTAGCGCAGCGCGTGGAGTAGAAATGGAATGGGGACTCGACGACGCGGTAGATGCTGTCCAGGTACGAGGTAGGTTGTAGGCGACATCAACATTCGATTTTGGTATCGCATTCGGCATGCATGCATACATGGAGCCTTTGATAAGTCAGAGCACCGTCGTCTTGATCCTCTTGCGCTGCTACCCTTCTGTACTGTATAACCAACCAACCAACCAACCAGGGCCACTGTCCTCCATCACACCGCCTTCACCACCACCACCCCGCCGGCACAGAAACCTTCCTGTGCCCGTGTCCAACTCGCCGACGCCCACCGCTCGGCTCGGCTCGGCCATTCCTCACGCTTCCAACAGCCCTTGTTGCCCTTGCCCGCCCTTGCCTGCCCTCCTTTGCTGCCTCCTGGCACAGGCTACTGGAAGGTGCAAAGTGTCTTGGGATGTGACTGCGTAGTACTGGCAGACTACTCTATATGGATATATGGATATATCTATTCAACTGTACCGACCTATACTCGGAAAACAGTTGCCTGACAACTCTCAAACACCACGCTATGCTACATGATAAAAGAATGCAATCCTTGCCACCTCGTCACAAACTGCACACGTTCCCTACACCCGAGCGTCTAGCACATCTAGTACTTCTTCGCCTCCATGCCCTCGGGCGGCTCCGGCACCACCTTCCTGTTGCCAACATTACTCCAGTCGGTACTCAGCACCGTGCCGCCGCTCTCCGAGTAGCTCTTCATCATAGCCCGCTGCTGCTCAGGCGTAGCGCCGCTGTACAGCTGCTTGAAAAAGTGCGACGTCTCGTCGCCTTCCATGTCGTCCTTGTCGTCGAGATCGTTGACCACCACCTTGTCCCAGTTCTTGGCGCCCGACTTGGACGATGTGGGATAGGCGGGCGCGCTTTCCTTTACAGGCGCGAGCGAAGAAGAAGACGAAGATGCGTGTGATGCTGCCGTGGCGACTCCGCCCTGAGCACGCTCGAGGCTGTGCCACTTGACACCTGGTGTGGCCTTTCGGAGCGTCACCTCAATCTTGGTCGCTGTTATGCGGTACTGGGACTGCGAGGCATCGATGGGTGCGAAGAGAGGCTCTGCGCTGTAGCTCCACTCCGATGACGAGTCGGCAATGGGGAAGGAGACGGACACGGCATCCCGCTCCATCTCCACAACCGCCTTGTCTTTGGGCACCCCCTTGGCCATGATGTTCAGAGTGACGCTATCGTGCGACTGGTACCAGTCCGTCTTGATCTTCTCCTTGGGCGTCGGCGCCGGAGGCTTTGCGACCTGGCTTGCTGCCGAGTCTGCGGCTTTGGCTGGGGCGGTGCGTGTGGCTGCACTGGGTATCTCCACGTCTGGCTCCTCCTTGACGCTGACTGCCCTCTGCTCATCGTCCTCTGCTACCTCTTTCAACTTGGATGCCACCTTGGCCTCCCAAATCGGCAACATCTTGTCCTTTTCGTCAAGACCCTTTACTAGGCCCAAGAGAAAGTCAGCATCCGCATACCTGCCAAGGTGGTAGAGTGCGACGGCGCGCCGAAACTGGGCGTCCTTGATAAGCTCGCGTGAGCCGCGCTTTTTGGCCAGGACGACGGCAACGTCGGCATCGTGGAGGGCTTCGGCAAACTTTGCGGTACGCTGGTAGGCTGTCGAGCGGCCAATGTAGTACTTGACGGCGGTCGGATTGACACCAAGCGCCTTGGTGTAATGCTCAATCGCTTCGTCGGCTTCGCTCGCGCTGAGCGCAGCGTCGCCTTTGCGGGCGTCGTCCATGGAGGCACAAGTGTAGATGTAGCAAACAAGCAGAAAACGCAGTCAAAAAAGGCCGCGCAAACCCCGTCACACGTATCTTGTCGGCGTGGTGGCAGAGAGGCGCCAACAATAACAATACTCGTGGCGAAATGGTGCAGCAAGCGCCATGACGAGCGTAGAAGCTTCCATGGCTGCGGCCGCGCTAGTGATAACCACACCCACACCCAGCCCTGCCGCAAAAAGGCGGGGTTGGACTCGCAGGACAACAATACATCATCAGCGCCGAATCTGGCAGCCAACTTAGCCGTACCGACGCAGCTGCACACACTAGGCGCGCCCGAGTCGAGTTGACGACGGTAGTGCGCGCATAGGACATCGGCACGAGCAACTACACCCAAAAGCATATTCTTCACAATGCATCTTCAAAATAAAATCAAGTCGTGTGATGAATTACTACACAACGGAAAAAAAAAAGGCAATGTCCCGACAGTGTTAGACAGGTATATATGCGATGCCGAGCCAAGGGCCGTCAAAAGAAACTCCTGATACAAAATAGGAAAAAAAACCGCTACACTTGCACGAATCTATACGTCGGCATCCTCGCACCCTGGACCACTCCATGCTACATGCCTCCCGACTCGTCATTCCATCTAAAACAGAAGCACAGCGCCAAAGATGGTGCTTGCAGCGACCATGCCGATGATGCGGAGGGGCACGTCGAGGCCAGCAGCGGCACCCTGGCTGCCGCCGGCAGAGCCAGTAGCACCGGGTGAAGGAGCGCGCGTGGGCTGGCCAGATCCAGGCTGGGCCTCGGACTCGCTGGGCTCACCGGCAAAGTGGGAGCCATCGCCAGCAAGACCGGGGCCAGTGCCGGCACCGTCGTTCATAAACGCAGCAGCCTTCCTGGGGATCGATGGGAGGTTGGTACCCTGGACTTGCCAGTCGTCAGACTCGGCAGGGCACTGGGAAGCACTGCCGTTCTCCTTGAAGCCGCCGTCGTCGGTGGGGTTGGGCGTGGCCTTGAGGGCCTTGGCAAGACGGTCAAAATCAGCGTTGGGCTTGATGCTGCCGTCCGATCCAACCTCGACGAGACCGTAGCCGTTGGGCTCGACGGTGTACTCGTAGGCGAGACCACCAGAGTAGACACTAGTCATGTTCTTGGAGTACAGAGCGGCAATCTCACCCCACTGGCGCGTGTTGGTGATGCAACCAAACTCGGACAGGAAAATGGGCTTGCTGTAGTTGCCGTACGTCTTGACCTTCTGGTCCCAGCCCGACTGGGTGAAGGACGAAGGGTCGCACCAAGAGTAGTCGTTGAAAGCGAAGAAGTCGGAGCGCTCGTCGTCGGTACCGCAGTTGAAGTACGTGGCCTGCTGCTCAATGTTCTCAGACACATCGGCGGCAGAGTATCCAACAGGAATGATGCGCTCGTGGCGGTTGGAGATGTACTGCTTCATGTCACGCGTGACGGCCTTGATGTAGGGAGCAGCGTTGGAGTTGTTCTTTGCGTTGATGACCTCGTTTCCGGAGAAGAAGAGCATCAGGTTGTTGTACTCGGCGAAAGCATCAATCGTAGCAAAGACGGACTGGAGGTACACATCGTTGTACGATGTGTGGAGGGTGTCGGCGTTCTCGCGGTTGAGCGAGTACTTGGGCGTGTTGGCGTCAAGAGCGAGATAGATGCCGGCATCATCAAGCATCTTCATGCCCTCGTCGTGGTTCTTGGAGTTGTCGATTGTGTAGATACGGACAGTGTTGATGCCGAGCTTCTTGAAGTTGTCGACATCGCGCTTGAGCGACTGGAGGTCGAGCAGGGGGTCCTGGGCGTCAGCGGCACCGCCTATGTACATGTTAGCATCACTACAAACACCGCCATCTGGGGCAGCAACATACCGGGCTGGTAGGCGACACCACGGACGTAGAAGCGCTTGTCACCGGCGAAGAAGGCGTTGCCCTTGACCGTGATTGGGGTCAGGTTGCCCTTTGCGGCGAGTGCGGGAGCGACGGCGGCTCCCATGAGGGAGATGATGAGGCAGGCCTTCATAGTGGCGGATGGAAGCGAAGATGGATTAAAACGAAGCGTAGAACAAAGCAGTTGGAAGTCTTAACGAGTGACTGGTAAGTAGGAAAAGGAATCCTCACACAAAGAACATTGAACGGAGAAGGAGGAGCCGGGATGGCAAAAGTATTTGAAGTAGGAGCACCCCCAATTTCTTGGTAACCCCCGAGTGCTACATGTGGAACTCGCCAACCCCCGTAGTTTGTCTGGCGCTGATGCGCGCCAAGTCGTCGAGTGTTGGCGCGCCGGCAGGAATGGCGGATACCAAGCAGCCAAGGCCATGAGTGTGGGTTAGCAAAAGGCCGCCCAGCCTTGGTCAGGGGCAACGGCGCTGCTAAGTGGCAGGGCCAGGTCCATGACGAGACTCTAATAACAAGTGAATTGCGCGTCCGCTGCCGTTCCGCTCGACAACACAGCCTCGTTGAGCAAATTCAGCATTTGCCCGCCTGCAAATCCATCGTGTTGGCCGTGGCGGCCCCCCTCATCTGGAGCCGCACGCGGCTTAGGGGCGATGACCATCGATGGCCACTGCAGCGCATCGGGAAATTGGGGGAAGGGAACCCTTGACCATTGGTTATGAAGGGTTGGCGACCGCACAACTACCGTGGCATGGCTTCGCTGCTCTTTTGTATCGCACTGCCCATGGCACTGCCGCCCCTGTGTTGTTGTTGTTGTTGCTGTTGGTGGTAGTGCTGCTTGCGGCCCGGGGGAGATGCGAGGATTCGTCTAGGCGGCAAAAAGAAACGCTGCGCATGTGCATGCAGCATGCGTCAACAGCTCAGCCCATTGAGTGATGGAATGGATAGGTGCGTTTCCTTACCTACCTACCTACCACCCCCATATGCATGGAGATCCGCGAGGCTGGTGGCGGAGGCATGGCTGGGTTGACAGTTGTTGCGCGTCTGGGGCTTGGGTTGGGACTGGTTGGCTACCGTACCACGGCGTTAGACATGTTCCGCCCCACCCACGTGACATACTACCACACGCACGCGCCATCAGACATGCATTTCATACCCAGCACCCCCATACTTCTCTGACCCTTCAGCCATGTCAAGCCTTGCCCAGCGTCCTGCTGACACTGGCCCGTTGTCATCTGCTACAATCAATGACAGATGTCATTGGTTTCGGCCTTGTCTTTTATTAGACACGAAACCTCATCCCTGAGCACGGGCACACCTCTGCGATGACGTCCTGTGCTTTCTTTTACAAGACTCTTTCCGCTGCTCTCTTCTTACCCTCAGGCCCCGGAGAGAGCCCAGCAGCTGGCGTGTGGTTGAGTATGCCACGACCAACCCTTTCAGCCCTCTCAACACTCCTCCACTGCCTGCCATGCGCCTTCTTTCCTGCTTGAGCGCTGTGCAGTTAGCAGTGGCTTGTCTGATCATTAACGGGCCGAGATCGGGACCATAGCCTATGCACTTGGAGCCACCCTCCTAGCCTAGCTATTTCAAAAGATTGCACACTCGAATAACCGCTGCCGCTAACACTGTACTAGCTCACAAGTCTGTTTGCGATTCACACTTGGGTGGCGATGCTGCAATTAATTCAATCGACGACCTACGATCGAGTAAATCAATCGCTGCAGAGTCTGCTGCGCAGTCAACTCTGTTGGCTTCCTCGGTCGGTATGGCCATGCGCACGTGCTTTGAATTGCTCATGTCCGGTACTCCCAAAATGTCTCCTGGCTCGGTAACTGGTATTACCTCATCCGTGCGCGTCTAGGCTCTAAGACCGAGGTTCTCGTACGCTAGGCGTTGCAGCGGTAAGGTGGATCCGGCTTGCCACTCGAAGCAGCTGTACAATAGCTTTGCACTGCGTAGGCGCGGATATCGTAAAAGAAGAGCGAAAGTTCCTCCATCAATGTCGATATGAGCATCAGTATGCTTTCTACCATCAGGATCATACATAAGGCGAGGCTGCTGAAAGAGTATTGTTTAGACAGGCGCATTTTCGCTTGTCGCAAATATCAGTACAGGCAGGCTACATAGGGTCGTACACAAACCTGGCTATGTCATATCCTACGCCACTCCTTTTCACTCTCGTAATATCTTCGTCAATGGGCCATGTTGGTAATGTTAGGCGCATCATGAGAACGGCCCCGAGATTTCCAGGTATCGACGTTCTTGGGTGCACGATCGCTCAAACGAATGCCTTTGGCCGTTTCGCTGACCGGCTGAGCTGTCTCTGCTAGACTGAGATGAGCACAAGGGTAGAGGATTGCGTGGCAAGTGTTTGGGTAAGAGGGATGATGGCTGCGCTTTTAACCATTCGCCCCCACCATACTACTACACTACACATGCTCAACGATGCTCTCCGCGGCTACATTCCGCTTCCTACAATGCAACATTAGTAACAATCGCGCCAACAGAGTGAATCACCGTTGATTTTACGGCTCGAGACGCCCGACTATAGTTTCAGCCATATGCCCGCCTTCACTGCAACAACCGCGCCGCACACGCAGACCCTGGTCGCATAATCGCAGCTGACGAACTACAGGCACGCTACAGGCGCCACCACCAAAGGTCCATCGCATCTCCACCGCTACCCAAAATACACAGCAAACCAGGTCAACAGGGCATACCTTTGGTGTCCACATCATGGTAGGATCTGAGTGCGGCGTAGTTGCAAGTGAGATAAATGCAGTTGAACAAAGAGGAAAAGACCAAGGAGCCAAGGAGCAAGTATCGCAGTGAGATAAGGAGCAAGTATCGCAGTGAGATAAAGAGCAAGGAGAGGAACCCACGTACTGCATCTACCGAAGCTTCACGACACTTTCTATTTTCCAACCGTCCCCATCTTAATTCCATCCAACCATGTTCAGCCCACTCCGTCTCGCAAGCCTACCCGTGCTGCTCTGTCAAGCCAGCTACCTCGACCCTTCCCTTCTCGAACAAAAGCCACTGATGCATGGCTTACCCTCGGATACTCTATCCAACCTCACCGTTCTACCCCTCACAGTATGTCTCTTACTGCCGCCCAAGAAGCACATCCTCATCTCCATCTCACACCTAACATCGGGAACCAGCTAGACAAGCATCTCGACTACACCTTCTCCTCCCCCACCAACAACCCCACCCCGTTATCCCGCCTGCAAAATAGCGCCGCAGTACACGCCACACACCACGAGCACTCTCGCATCAGCATCGCCATCCCCCTCGACGCCACACACACGGGCACCGTATCCTTCTCCTCCCCTACGTCATCTAGCGTACAAGACACAACCGCCACACATATGACATGGGTACCCCAGAATCCCTGGGAGGTAAACATGCGCCACATCCCCCTCGTCGACGCCGGCGTGCGTAAAGGCGGCATGATAAGTATGAGCATCGAAGCTGCAGTCTTGGATTTCAGCACAGCGTTCATCACCTTACCCTCTGGGCTGTGGGATGTGATTGTTCTGGCGACGCAGCCGGTGCTGAAGCCGAGTTGGCGACAGGAGAGAGGGCAGGACGTGATGAGTGTGGAGTGTGAGTCTAGGACGAGGTTTCCGGATTTGGTGTTTGGGATGGAAGATGAGAGCGAGATTGTGGTTGGGCCGAAGCAATACGTATGGCAGAGGGGAGACGCGTGCGTGCTCCTGGTTAGGAAGGCGGATGAGACGGACCAAGAGAGGGTTGGACTGGGTTGGGCGGTTGCGAGGGGGAGGGAGGTGGTGTTTGACTGGGAAGAGGGGAAGATTGGGTTGGGGGAGTGCGAGGGGTGAATGTGCCGGTGTTCCATCTTTTAGACTTTGTTTTAGACATGTGTATCGAGGGTGTATTTACTTGGAAATCATAGCCATAAACCACAACCCATACCTCATATCAACAACAAACTCAACGCAACAGCACTCGTACAAACAACCGTGGTCACCCACGCAACCCTCACCCCACTCGCCGCATCCTCACCATCCTCCCCGTTGCCCCCATTCCCCTCCTCCGCCGATGGATTCCCCTCCCCCCTCCCCGTCTGCTGCGCCCTACTCGTCACACTCCCCTCAACGCACCTCGCTCCATCTAGCGCGCCGCCCTCGCCGCCCTCGCCGCCAAACGCGACGCGCGCCATCTTCTCCCACAGGCCCGTCACGTTGAAGTAATCCCTGGCCTCATACCAAACCCGACAGCTGGCACTATCATTCAGGAACTGGGTGGGCACCGCGGCGCTCTCGAGCCCGGCGCGAATGTTATCCTGGAAGTTGACACTGGCATCCAGCACGGCGATTGGCGGCTGCATCGGCAAGAAGGACGACCAGGCAGCGAGCTGGGAGCGCGAGCCGGCGAACTGCAGGGCGACGAAGAGGGAGAGGGCTTCCATGTAGACGGAGGGGAGGACCAGGCTGCCTTTTGTCCCGCCGACGGCGACCATGGGGCCGGGGCGCGGGCGTCCGCCGAGGGCGATGCTGCGGACACCGGACTGCTGCACCATTAGCTCGAGGAAGAGTGCGCAGGTGGATGCGCAGATGCCGTCGGACAGGAGGACCAGGTCCTCTGGGCGGAAGGCGTCGTCGGTGAAGTTGCTGCGGTCGTTGTACCCGGTCATGGTGATGCCGACGGCGAGCCGCGTGCTGCTGGTGGTGAGCGGGTCCGACAGGTTGTACTTGAGGAGCGAGGTGAAGTTGTCGCCTTGGAAGCCGAGGGGCGGGTACATGGAGGCCCAGTCTGGGAATTCCTCAAGGGAGGCGGAGAGGTAGGCGTCGTTGCTGAAGGGGCTGGTGAAGAGCTGGCCGTTTCGGAGCGTGATTTCTTCAAAAGACGAGATGCTTTCGCCAAAGAGTTCGCTGGCGGCGTGGCCGCGGTAGCGGGATTGGGTCTGGGGGACCTGCGAGGGGAAGAATTGAAGGTATGCGTCGTAGCCTGAGAGCACTTTGCCCCCGGGGTTGCCGCGGATGTCGATGATGTGTTTTTCTATGCCGCGGGATTTGGATTGCGAGATGTATTGTTGGATTACGCGTTGGAACTCTTGTGCACCGCTGACGTCGGCGGTGTTGAATGTTTGGATTACTAGGACGCCGATTTGGCCTACGCCGGTATTGATGAAGTAGCCGGCGAGAGGTACATTTTCTTCTGTGTGGGCAACAAAGGGCTCGGGGTAGAACAGCGGCACGGAGGCGTGCTGTTGCATGTAGGCAGATTTGAAGTCGCGTTCGCGTGGGTTCTGGAGCTGGCGTGGCGGATCATTCATGTCCCTCTTCTCCACTCCGCCGCCAGAGCTGGTCGTAGGGATACAGAAGGTATTGTAAAACGAGTCCGCATCTCGGACACTACGCCACGCCCCAGCGTCAGCAACGATAGCAACGTTCCGGTACTCATCCGTCGTTCCGTTCTGGTAGGTAATGTTGGTAGTAGTACCAGGGAAGAAACGTGGGTTTATAAAACCTCCGTAGTTCTCTGCTGCTGGCATGAACAGCATGGAATTATAGCGCGTATCCGGGTCATGGTAAGCTACTAGATTCGCCTCTCCAATCAAAAACTCGGAAGCGTCTTGTCCGTTGATCTTGGTAACCGGAGAAGGCTCATAAGCACCATCGGTGTTGTTAAAGTCCGCCAGTGCCCAGATCTGGGGTATTTCGCTGCCATCTCTAGACGCGGAGATGAGCGCAATCTTGCTACTTCTTCGCCATACAAATACTCCTGCGTATGCCATGCCGTACCAGGCCAGGTGACCATCATGTGCTTTGGCCATCAAGCTGGCAATGTCAACTTCAAAATCGTACTCGTTGGCATACCCTCCCGACTCAACATTGCTCTTGATCCCGTCCAGTCCAGATACGATATCGACAGCCTGATTTGGGTATCCCTGAGGTGGATCCTTGAGATAGGCCAGTGTGGACTGGAATTCCACCATCTTTTTAATCTCATCGACCGTAGCAGAGGCGTCTGTCGTATAGAAAGGTAGTGACTTTAGACATGCTATCGCAAGCTCAGCCTCTACTACAGGCAACTCTGCATTGCTGTCCGAAACAGCATCTGCTATTTGTCCACAGGCCTCGCTAGTCTCAATTGGTCCCGAGATGGGTTCGATGGTGGTGGGCTCTACCTCAATATTCCCGATCGATGTAGGCGTTGGCACTTCTGTTGGTTCGAGAATCAACGATTCTGTATTGTCAAAGGCAAAGCCGCTTGTCTGCGCCGAGACGACTGCTACGAGCAAGCCTAGCGCAGTGAATGGCTTCATAGTCGCCGGGCGAATGTCGGACGCGATGCGCCGTTGTTGGTATTTGATCCTAGAATCCACTTGGGCCTCCAGGATCTTCAACAACGTGTGATCCCAGGCCAAACTCTCACACGGAAGAAAGGAAGAGGTAGACAGAGTGATGAACAGACTATGCAGTTCGGCGGGGGTATATGCATCTTAACGCCGCATCCTCCTGCACACCCCAGCTAGTTCATAGCTAGGTGCGCCGCCGCAGTCTGGAGGTTTCCACACACACATATGTACGTCTGCCACATTTAAAGCCTTGGCTGCTAGGCGGCACTGTGCATGACCCATCTAGACTGCATCCACGCTACGATAGGACTGGCACTCACTTGACCCTTGTGGAAGCACAGACATCTACATCGACAACATCGTGCCATATTGGTAGGAGGTGGCTGGATGGGGCTGGTACGGGGAAGCGGGGATTGCATACACGTTCGGGGTGGGCAGGCGAAGCAACGCATTTCCTAGTTGCGGCTGAATAGGTGCGACTGGACAAGTACGGCGGTGTTGTGCCATCTCTCGCAGGAACTTACATCTTACGAGTAGTGCTTGTTTTGAGGGGCTATTTGCTGTTTATTTTAATACCCACTATAACCATTGCTATTGTGAGACTCAATGCCTACTAAAGTGCAAAGTTGTTGTATTCACATCCTCGAGGACCTCACGAGCGATACACCTCGGCTAAGTGCCTCATACCGCCAAGAAACAGCCACGAGTCGACAGCGCATAGGAGTTGTAGTCGGTAAGGCTGACTGGATGCCTCACTTATTCTGCACTGCACAGCTGCAGTCGTACGTGTTGCTGGTGATTGCTGGTGGTTGCGGTGGCTGCACGCGGCATCCGTTGTGGGGTTTCATGTGCCGTTTGGTCCGGTTTGCTTGGTGGCCTTGCAATGACGTACTCGTTGACGCTTCCAATCGTCTTTACTAACGACTGACATTTTAGAATCGCAGCGTTGGATTCTCTGGATTTTGATTGAAGGGCGAGAACTGTGGCTGATGTGCGCTTCAGCTACATGATGGCAGCTGATGCTTTTACCATCGCCAGGCTAAACAGCCGATGATCTACTTCTTGACGCCTACCACCACCAAGTTGCGCGGACTATGCTTATATTCGAAGACAGGCTCGACCCATGCACGCTCAACCTCTTCCTGCTCTTTTAGCCACAGATACCGATCCGTGACCACGACGGCTTCGACTACACCAGCGCTGAAGGCCATCAGACTCCACATGACACTCAGTTCCTTCTTCCTCTCCGCATATCTGACCTCATAGTCCCGAATATCGTCGTCTGTCAAACCATCCATCTTATCCTTGATGAATTTGGGATCGATCTCACAAAAGGAGTTGTCAGCCGTAAGTTTTGCTATTGCGGCACGAACGTATGAGACGAAATCGCTGTAGGCAAACTTGCGCAGCGTTCCAATCGTAAGAGGCGTAGTAGTGCCATCTGAAGAGAGGCCTGGGCCACGGCCATTGGGCGGTGTCCAGTTTACTTGCGACGTGTGACCGTTTGCTGACACGGCACTGCCAGTGAGACCTTGGTCGTGTAAGGGCGCAGAGACCACGCCACGATCGAGAAAGATGCGCTGGAGCAGTGCTCGAAAGAAATGACGTGTGAAGAACAGGTCTGAGTCGACAGGACCCCAGTTAAACGGTGCTTGTACGGCCATCATGCGGGCAGTGATGTTGAGTCGAACCCCTTTGGGTTGTTCAGCTGTTTCGCCACTGCGCGGATCAAGAGGGGCATATGGAAGTGGATAATTTGCGAGCTTTTCTGACATTGGAAAGCCGTTGGGGTCGAAAGCACTGGATGTGGATTCCAGGCGCGGATGGTTCGCACGCAGGGTAGGCAGCTTGTACGTTGGCGGACCAAGACGTTCAGTGAGCAGGTTGTAACAACAGCCCACCATGGCTACGGCTGAGATGTGAGCGTTGAGCATCATGGAGCGCAGCCCATAATGCACTAGGTTGCCACAGGAATGAAGAGAGATTACCATGGCGTTCACATCAGTAGGTTTGGGCACTACATCCAGGTTTGTAGCCTCAGCAACTACAGCACTGTCTTGTGCAACAGCTTCCTTGGGTACACGGGTGGTATCCAGAATCTGGTCAATGACTGGTGTGAGGTCGCCGTCTTTGATGATGTGCTCGACGTATTGGACGCTACCGTGACCTTCGTTGTATATCTGCAGCGTAGAAGTTTTGGTCGCCTCACTCGGGCGGTTGTTTGCAGATATCCCGGTTGTCTGTGGAAGCACACACCCGTCGTCACATTGCGGCCCGCTAGTCAAGGATGGAATGGCTGGTTCATTTTCGGTAGGTGGAATTGACGTGGTTTCATTTGTTTGTGAGTTTGCTTGTGCATCTTCCCCCTGTGCCAGAGCATCTGCGCTGGACGACGCAGTGGAGGCATGGACCCCATTCTCCCTGCCTTTCTTGGCTTTGCCTGTTTTGGCCCTGTACTCCTTCTTGTTCCTCATAACAACAGGCTTGGGCACCAGCTTTGCCAGTATGTCCATGTTCTTGGCACCCTCAATGTTGTGTTGCTTGCTCTCCACTGCGACAATGTGCTTGGAATAGGGCGCTGCAGCAAGAGCACGTCCAAGGTAATTCTGACCAGAACCAAAATCCACGAGGTGCGTGATGGGCTTTTTTTTAGAGGCCGCAATCTCGGCGGTCAGTCTGTCAATGTAGCGCGCAAAATTATCCACCTCGTGCACCTTCTTGACCTTCATGCCCATGGCAATATGGCGTGGTATCGCAGGCTTCCCGGCTGTGATGTTTGAGTTTGGCGGAGGAAAGTTGCGTGCTAGCAAGTGCTTCCGGACCGTCTTGATGTAATCTAGCAGCTCCTGTGGTGGTGGTGGCCCACCCCGCCAATCTTCAGGGACATCTGATTGCCTCACATCAAACTGGCTAAGGTCCTCCCTCATGAGCAAATCCAGAATGTCCATGATGTCGCGTGTCTTGAACCAATCTCTCCATGACTGGGGCACAATGTGCGAGTAAAGGTCAGGTGACCTTGTATAAAAGTCCAGAATGTGGACACCGCCGCACAGTGTCTGAAGCAGCCATGAGGAAGTTGCAAATTCGAGCAGTGACTCGACATATTCGTCGTCGTCTGTGAACTCAGCTGGAAGAGGCAGAGGCGTATCTGGTCCCATTGTCTCAGCCAAACCCTCTTCGCCGACGATTCGACTGTTTCTGTATCCAGGCTTTTGGGGATAATCGGGCCATCAAGAAAACATGGTGGTGGTGGTGTTCTGAGCATACTGTGGGGGTTTTTTTTCGGGAAGGTGGGTCCGTGCCGAGGCGTTCGTTCCAACGCGTCATCCGGCCAGGCTGTCGCTGCGCTGCGCTTCAACATTGTCCTTTGGAACTTAACCATTTCGTCCACCCATATCCACAATTAGGATTGATAACAAGCGACCGTCGCGCGTATATACACAATGGCGTCGCTAAATGGCGAGGATCCATTCCTCCAGGTTCAAGCGTGAGACGGCGCCCTACAACCCCCCATAAAGGCAGCATTGTTAATTCGTGATAGCGATGTGCTCACTGCACTCGACAATGCGCGGCCATTATTCAAATCGTATCTGCGCATCCGGTCATCGGCGTCCTCCGCCAACAGCCCTGAGCTCCGCGAAGCCCGCAGCGAACTCGAGCAGACGCTACAAGACCTCAGTCAGGACCTCGAGGACATGGTGGAGAGCGTCAAGGTGGTTGAACATGACCCCTACCGATTTGGGCTTGAGATTGATGAAGTCGAGCGCCGAAGAACTCTGGTCAGGGATGTTGGGTACGAGATCGAGAACATGCGCGAGGAGCTCCAGCAGACGGTCCAACGTGCCAAAAACAAGGGCAAGAGCACTGCAAACGGCGACATGTTGCCCGACCCAGACACTTTCGAGGACGAGGACAACTATGCTACATTTGAACAAGAGAGGCAAATGGAGTTGATGCACGAACAGGATGAGGCGCTTGATGGTGTTTTCCGTACCGTTGGCAATCTGCGCCAGCAGGCCGACGACATGGGCCGCGAACTCGAAGAGCAGGGCGAACTGCTTGCCGACGTTGATAATGTGGCTGACCGAGTTGGTGGTAAACTTCAGACAGGCCTCCAGAAGGTTGGCCACATCATCAGGAAAAACGAAGGTATGTTGTGTGGTACAAATGTTTATCGCAATGCTGACTATCCCTCCCAAGACTCTTGGTCCAGCTGCTGTATCGGCGTACTAATATTCGTCCTTATACTCCTACTCATCCTCCTTCTGTTCCTCTGAAAGCGCAACAGGAATATGTCTCTCACCTCAGCCCGGCCTGATGCGTGTCTTCCTGCACGCGCGTGTGCCCAGCTTCCAGCGTATCGAAAGAGCTGGCTGGCCGACTTTGCGCCTGCGATCCCATTATCATATCCCCCTTTCCCCGAGTCGTACCATGCATTCTACGTCTAGCTAACACGAGGTGAAGTTGCCTTTCGCGCACTTGACCTCGCAGATCTAGGCCCAGCAGTAATGACGACAATTTCGAAGCTACCACAAACGTGATTGGTCTGTCATGTCAGCTACTTGGCTCAATTTGGACTTTGCTATGCTCCGGGGTATCTCTCCGGCTCTTGCATAATCGCTTTCCCAACGTGGTAAAGTCGCAAATGTGCTTCATAAAGCCTCTTACTACCCAAACATGCACAAATCGCATCTAGAAGAACTTGCATCGGAAGCAAGACTCGGTACGAATCGTATTTGGTAGTGCTGAAGAACTGTTACGGTTGCCAGTCATTGATGGGTACTAGTAACACCACGTCCACCCATGGGTTTCACGACCGCCAACACGCGCTGTCTCATCATCGTCCAGCTTTTTAATCCACTTTTACAAACAGGTGGCTGGGGTACCTGGCGTCGTATCACATCGCATAGGGCTGGAATAGTCATATTGCATACGTAGCGTTGCTTCTGAGACGCAACCGGTATGAGACCTTTAACACATTCATGCAATCCTTTAAGGAAGCCCGCCTTAGTCATAACTTGCAGCCCCCCGTGCCATTCAATCCTCTGCTACTGCAGTCGCACTGTTTTAACTTTACAATCAATGCATTGGCTCAAACCTAGTTGTCTCTCTCCCGCTTTCGTTTGCTCCCGTTCATGTGATGGCTGGACGGGGTCGCAGCGGTAGCAACGCTGACCAGTCATCCACAACAACCACCGAAGCCCGCTTGAAGGGCACGCGCCGGAAGATTTCGCTCGTCTTCATCACAGGCATTCTTAATATACTCCTTTGGAGCGCTATCGTTTGCATCGCAGCATCCCTCTATCAGATCATCTCAGATCCATTTAATACTTCAAGTTACGCCCAAGTGGCTTTCACTATAATATCAGTACGTGAGCTTTAATCTTTCGGTACAAATGATCATATACTGATCTGTATAGGCCTTAGTGACGATTGGATACACCATCTTTCATTCAGTTATCTCAATGAAGCAGAGGCTATGGGAACAACAACGGCGATACTCGGTCGCCATGAAAAGGAATTCTACTGTTCCTACCCGTATAGCGGGATCAATGTGTGCACTCTGGCTACTGACTTCCGGCTGGGACATGATACTGGTTGCAAGCACACCTGTCTGTTTGCCAATGGCACCAGGGCTGGACAGCTCGGAATACGGTCTCACCTGTCATATTAGTCGCGTGGGAATAACTTTCGCGGTAACATCACTGTAAGCAGCATCCTTGCACAACTATCCATATGCTAACAACCTCACAGTGCTGCATCAATTGCCCTCTTGGGTATTCTCGCTGGAATCAGCCGTCCGTTCGAAGCGCATTTGCTCAACCATGGTTACCAGCCGTCAATCGAAGTATACTCAAAACCTTATACTCCCGGACCATCTGATTCGGAGGTTGTCATGTATCAATCTCATGAGGATTTCGAAAGACCGAAGTCATTGCATAGTATTAAAGTCTCCGATCCTTCGAACGCGGATTCAGATTCGCTCAGTCCGGAGAATGCTCTGCCATGTGCAATCATGTCACCTCCTTACACAGTGTTTTCTCCCCGAAGAGGCATTTTCACGTCGCACCATACGCCACCGCCCATTCCTGCCGAATACGCTGCTCTGCGACGAAACTCATTGCCTGACACCTTTCGAATGGCATTCCAGCCACGCAAATACCAAAAGTCACTTGCAAACTCGTCGCAATCTTTTGTATCTGGCGTAGTCCCAGGCTCTACACGGCAATCATTACCTGCGCACTTTTCGACAGCGACATGGCCTATTGCCCATCCCAACCCAGCGTCACTATCACTACTGGCTCATTCTCATCCAGAAATTGTCAATCGCAGGTTTTCCTCCTATCAGAGCACATATTCTCGTCATTTGATGACACTCACCCGCCCACAACGCCTGAGCTACCATTCAGCTGCTCCAAGTGTCCGTTCACAATCTGAACATACAGACTCGGATCGTCGGAGCAACTCATTATCGAGAGGTAATTCAAGTGAAATAGCGCGTGCCTTAATGCAAGGTGTACCTATGCCCCCACCTACCCATCCTCCCCCTCGCCCTCGCAACATCCGCATAATAACCACCCTCGACACCGGATCCACCGAAAAGCAACTCTACCGCATGAGCGCTCCCCTACCAACCGACACCACACAAGACTCCCCACCTAGATTCCCCAACCCAAACCGACCCTATATCCGCAGCGCTTCTCCTGGCTTCCTCAGCTTTTTCAGTCCCGACACCAGTCCCGTCGACACCTCTCCTACGGACCCCAGCCCCCCAACGACCACCAACAAACCCAAGCATAGTATCCCACATAAGCCCGTCCAGCTCTCTCGCCGCCCCTCGGAAGCCGCAAGAGCCATGTTCAGCAAAATGCCCGATGACCTACCGATTCTTCCGCGATCCCCTAGATCCCCAGGTGCGACAACGCTGGTTATGATGACACATGAGCCTCTGAAGCAGAAGAGGATGAGTGTACATGAGGAAGTGAAGAATAAGCCGTTACCAAGGATTGCGATTTTGTAAGCCTATGGAAGGAATGTGCGGCTGATGGAGATTTGCTTTGCATTTTGAGCGAGTTTTGTTTTAGTCATTGCGTGGAGTTTCGGAAAGGCGGTTATGCCTGTGTCACGGGGGGTTTTTTTCTAGAAATATGTGTGCGTATAATGCATAATGACACGCATTTCTTCTCCTTTTTCCCTGGTACGTCGCTGGAAGGAGGGAGGGTGATTCTATGGGATGCGACTGGGAGTGGGGAGTGCGGCCCGCTTGTGCGTGCGAACGACGTGCGGGCCTTGCTGATAGAAAATGATTGGTGGGTTAGACGTGGGTTTTTTACGTTATTGGGTTGATGTGGTTGGAGGAGATGTAAGAAAATGCGGTGGCGTAGCTTGCTGATGTCAGGGGGACGGGTATTTGTTTTGGCTATGTGTTGGTGGAGATGTTTTAGTCTGGAGCGAACAGTGGTTCGTCATGGAACAAGTGGAGAGAGCCCCGTTGTACATTTTGAGACAAAGATGATAGATCGTTCAAACTGTTCTTTGGTGACGTTCGTTTGCGCTGAAACATGGCGCAGGTGGAGCTAAGCTGATAGAAGCCATTTCCTCTTCTGGAAAACTGAGCTAGTATCATGAAACCTTCGATAACACGACTAGTGATGCTGGCCGCCCGACCCCATGCCGACTCTCTAGATTCATTTGTGTTTGTAAGGGTATAGTGTTGGATAGATACACACACAGCGGGCCCTATTGAGGTCTCACGAGTGTTGTAAAAGGTGTCTGTAGCTCCCAAGTACGTACATACTCGTTGCTACTACTATCCGCCTATTGATACACGGTCAGGCCCAGAGCTCACCTGCCACAGCTGAGCTCGAGGATCTGTCCTCCCGATTCTTGAGTTCAGTTGGACTATGAATGGCTCTACCGCATTAGGTTTAGGGGATCCATTCCTCCAATCCCCGATACCAGATCGTGCTCAGAGAATCCGGAAGATTGATCCACGATACCGAATTGGGTTTACAGAATCCGCCCCCTGATCCTTGAGCTCAGTTTCTGGGGAGTTGCACTACAACCATGAGTCTCGCAGTGTCACCTAAACTGGCTGTACCAAAAAATGACTCTGCAGTCAAAATAAATCTGTGTTGGTAATACTGCCCAAAACCTCTCAACGGGTATATGCCCATTAGACACACCTCCATTAGGTACGACAGCTAAAATACGGTTGCGGGAAGACAGCAACACAAAAAACTATAGTTATAGTAAAGACACGGGTCATGCAGCGCTGCGCAGCGCGCCGATACCTATAAATTCGCTATATCGTCTACCGTCCGTCTCTCCCATTCCATCACCGCCGCGCATCTATTTGAACTCGATCTCGAATCCTATGGACACAATGTCGACCTTCCTTTCATGGCTCCTGTCCGTCATGTCTCTTGAACTGTCTGTATAATATTAGGTTTAGGGGATCTATCTTGAAGATTCTCGAATTTGGCGCATGGACTATAAGTCTCGCAAGTGCTGTGTGAACTGGCTCTACTGGGTCGGGTTTAGGGGATTCATGAGACAGATCCTCGATACCGGATTAAGCGTAGAGGATTTATTTCTCTGATCGCCAAAGATCGGGGAGACAGATCCTCTAAGCTCAATGCGTTTTGTAGAATCTATTACTCTGATCTTCTAAGCTGAATATGTTTTGGAGTATCGGGGAGACGGATCCTCGAAACCCAATCCGGTATTGCTGGTCTGTTTGGAGACCTGCCGGTGCAGCACCGATCTCAACCTCGAGTACTAGTAATAGGCTAAAAGGTTGCGAATGGTGGGGGGAGGATGAGGGGTATGGCTCAGAGACTTAAAGGTAGTATGCTAGAGCCAGTGCCACTGCAATGAGATGTATCGTAGTAGTCGTCGTAAAGCGGTATTTCAAATACGCAGAGGCAAGTGGGTAGTGACGAGATGTAATTGCCTTTGCGCTCTCTTCGCCTTGCATCGCTAGACAGGCGGCGTGTGACCCATGGCTGTGCAGTGGGAAAGTGCCAGGTAATATGGTATTGAGTACCCGCAAAGGGCAACAAAAGAGATCTACTTTGCATGTTCTACACTAAACATAAGCTCAAAGATGAATAGAAGAGATCTTCCCACTCAATGGATCGTTAGATACAAACTAAACCTGTCACAACAGCCTCAAGCGTCCTCACCATCAAATGCACCACCAAATCAAGGACGTGTCCCTCGCCAATGAGCTCAGGGATCTCCAAAAGTTGTGGTATGCAAGGCGGCGAGAGAACTTAGGCCTCCCACTCATGTACCACAATGGGTAAATCTTTCCTTGCAACAATGTGGACAATGTGCAATAGGATTAAGTAGTCGCCTATCTGCCACTACGCACGTTGTACCGAGGCTTACTACCAACAAAGCACCAAGAGTTTACTAAACAACGAAAATATGATATGGCAATTATTACACATCAAGGCCGCAGCTTTTCCCTATCTGAGGCATAGGGATGATGACAGCTTAAAAAGGCAACCAGTGGCGTCTGACAGCCAAGACCAGATCATGACCTCGACTTGTCTATTTGTGTAACATATGTAAGACCCCGCGTGGAGAACCACGCGTCAGTGTGCCGTGATGTGTGGATGGCCCTCGACTCCACGTTGAGGTGTGTGCTGTCTCGGGCGAATTTTCCGTGCATGCGATCGCTGCCGGGGCTTGACCTGGTATTTGGGTCGATGCTGCAAATGTCAGTGATCGATAGATGAGAAGGAGTTCAATGCAAGACTTTTCTCTCAACTCAGTCATAAATTTCCTTGACTAGAATCTGTTGGTGTAAGATAATACGGGACGAATCAACAGCCTCTTTTTCGCAGTGTGGCCCAATTTCAAGCACATAACAACACAGCTCTCTAGCCATGAATATGACTGCTCATTAGCCCACCCCAAGCATTCTTCTCATGTCATGGAAACTTCCGGCATCACTTGACTACACCCAGTATTCCACTGCTGATATCAGCTCAGCCTGCACTAAAACACTTCATCGACATCATCTGCTCTCCATGCACCAACATCGCCTCGAGAATTACTGCGCCACCAACCATTAGGAAGCAGATATCGAGAAACGTCACCTAAGTTGGTGGCAGTCCTCTTACATGACAAAGATATAATAGAACAGTACGTAGCATGATCCTGAGCAAAGAAACCATATAAAGCAGACACCTCTCGCCCACCTCTACAAAACACCATCTATCTAGTCACCTCATCCCATCCCAACAATCTATCATTCAACCGACCCCCAAATCCCAACTTTCAAAAATGCAATTCACAACCCTCGCCGCCCTCCTTGCCGCCGCCCTCGCTGTGAGCGCCACCCCCCTCC
This sequence comes from Bipolaris gigantea, assembly GCA_030558545.1. Classification (NCBI taxonomy): domain Eukaryota; kingdom Fungi; phylum Ascomycota; class Dothideomycetes; order Pleosporales; family Pleosporaceae; genus Bipolaris; species Bipolaris gigantea. Next base: position 26,054 of record JALPSE010000096.1, read on the forward strand.
AGCAAGACGTAACCAAACGCCAGGACGGCGGCGTTCCCCGCGTCTACGCCCGCTTCTACAACGACGGCGGCTGCGGTCCTTCTCCCTGGGTCGAAGACACAGTCTTTATTCAATCCGAGACGGTCGGGCTGGCCGGATGCCAGGATCTGACTGTTGGGCCGTTTGTCAGCACTTACTTTGATACCAACAACTTTAGCAGGACTGGTGAGTTGTATATATCTGTATGATGGGTGGGGGAGAGTTGGAAGTGCTGAATGAAGCTATAGTTCGATTCTTCAACCTTCCTTGCTCCCAACTTACTTCTACCACGAGCGGAAACTTTATTGATATCAGGCCTGGTCAGCAGCCTGGATGCCAAAACTTGGCTATCCGCTCTTGGGTTACTTTGTAAGCGGCTCGTGTCTTTTTATTAGACGCGGAGGGCTTGTCAGGGGAATATGGCTTGTATGAATGCGGGCTGGGAGGGAGCGTAGAGAGTGAAAGAAGTTGGAAAGTGGATGATTGATGGTGGCGGAGTCGGGTCCAACACTCCGGCTAGTTCCACCATGGATTTTTCACTTCCCTTGTTTCGTAGTCAGTCATTAGGATAATTTTAGAGATACTGGGGACGCCCCCCCTTCTTCTGATACTTATTGATACAGTTTGGCCAAGTTCATGGTGAAATTGAGTGGAATGGGGTATTTGAGACTTACTTGTGAGCTACTTGTTGAACTCGAAGCTTTGCTGCAATATCATAGGGTGACAGTGAAAGACCCAGTACCGTTATCCGCGTTGAGCCGCTACCAGCTCCTATCACAAGTCGATGAGCACTCGTTTAGTTGGCCCGCGATACTAGTCTTAGTGAGCAAATTTAGTAAAAACCTGCCTGTGATCCTGGTTCCGTGCCACTTCACGCCTATCAGGTATTCTCTTGGGCTCACTCGTTTGTCCCTGACAAAGAAATTCACATCGCCGCATACTTCGCCCCTGACCTCTATACATATCTGTATATTCCTTTCCCACGTCAATCTCTCTTCTCTTACACTCAACCTATTATAAAATATGCGATTTTCAAGAAACGCGCACAACTATGCATTTCTATTCCCATACTCTCTCCCTCAGCGGCTTCTTCATCGCCAATACCATGACCGCACCTACCAGCACCCAGCTCTCCTCACTCGCCATACCCAACCCCAACTCAACCACCTACGAAGCTGACCTCGCAGCTGTGTTGGCTTATGCCCGTTCTCACCCCGCTCCAGTCACCGCCATGAACACCACAACTGCTACTGCTTCCATGAACACGCGCGGCGTCTACAGCAAGATCGTGAACCGCTTTACTACCCCTGCATACATGACCGGCATGGCCTGCAGCAACACTGATGTGCTGGAGCATATGGAATACTTTTACAATTGGTATTGTGGATTTTGTATTGCTTTCCACGGTAAGTACACCTCCATGAGTACAAGGAAAAATGCTAGACTTGGAGGTGTGAGGCAGTTTCCTGATGTGAGTGATACAGGTCTTGGTTGTCAGGGCGATATTCGCTGGAGTGGTGGACCGAAGTTTCCCCCTAACGATAGGCACCCTGTCCATGGTGCTCAGAGTTATTTCTGTTACTAGGAGGATAGGTCAAAGTAACGGGCTTGGACGATGAGGCCGGCTTTGGTTTGCTAGAAACAAGTTCAAGAGACATGGCAGGGTGGTTCGGGATGCTCGAGTTATTGGTATACAGAGGCATGGTTAGAGACAGTGGACCAAGTCTACACTTGCCGAATCATTGCTTAGGAATGGTTCTCTAGAAAAGGGAGAGTGAAAAGGATGCGTACTCGGAGATTGATCATTGAACATGTCGATATTTCCAACAACATGGCATCCTAGACCCGATATCAGGGCGTCGATACCATTTACTTCTTGCCTTTCTTCTTCATATCCCCCTCTTTACTATCCTTTGCGAAGCCACCTAATACCAGGGCCTCTCTTGCCGCAGTGTTGATGATACGAAACCGATCTGGCCCGAGCAAGATTCCACCATACCACCGGGTAACAACAACCATTACATTCCATACATCCATAAGCTGCATCAGGTGCAGCATGCGCGAGCCAGCAGCCGTCTCACCATCGTCATCGCAGTCCTGATAGCTCGTATCGTTCGGACCCTTGATGCGCCACGCAGTCATGTTATGAGTCGCGCGAGCGGCCTTCTTGTCGGTCGCAAGCAGATGTGCAACATATTGTCTGGCCTGGGCCGGAGACGACACTGGTGCTACACGGGCTAAAAATACCGATTTCTTCTCGGTAAGCGCAGGTGCAATGATCCACGGCGGATCCGGCCCAAGATGGATTGTTGGATCCGAGAGACCATGGTCACCGTGGTCGTCTTCCACATTTGCATTTTCATGCTGGTCATGCAATTGAAGATCCCCCTGCTCTTCGGCTTGCTCCAACGCTTCTCTTGCCTCTTCTAGCAAATCGTAGATGCACGCTTCTCCTGGTCGGTACACCCGTGCAAGAACATGCCGTACTACCTCGACTGCCCGGCTACCCATACCCTTGGGTACGTCCTGGCCGACAGACTGAGTGCCTAGCACTGACGGAGGGGCATCTGGATAGTCTGCCGGAAACTCTATGCGCAGGATGACAGAAGGTAGAGACGGCAGCCTCAAACTGTACAGTCTCGCATGTTCCTCAATGGGCGATAGTGTGCCCTCGTCGAAGATGGCGTTGAGGGAGGTGACCTCATCTTGGATGGCGTCGTTGGTGGACATGGCTGTGGTGGCTGCAACCAAATTGGTGGGGGTGGACAAGATCGGCAGGCGCGCTAGGGCTTAGCGCCTTGTACGCGCAACAGTCGTCCTGTTGGAAACTTGACTGTCACGTTCAACTCCGTCTCGTCCACACTCGCCTCTCAGTCGAACCTCTGTCGCATTGCTGTTCACGTCGCCTATCATGGCTCCCGGCGATGATGCCAAGCGCGCGACAACTATACTGACGATTGCACAGTTGAAGTTCAAGCAGGCCATCAAGAAAGCAGACAACGAAGATCGGCTGCCACCTGTGTCAGTGGAAGTCAGCTCGCAACTCTTCAGCGGCATAGATGCTGTTCTTCAGCAGAACACGCGCGTGAACGTCCAGGTATCCTACTATGAAGCCATCGATCACATGTATCCGGGAGCAGACTAATTCGCCCACCGTAGAAATGCACAGAATGGATTGTGAAGCACATAGCTCCCTCCAAGGCCCGCATCGCTCTTCTCGGAGACTATCTGATTTCTGTCTCAAAGTCCATTGTCCTAGACCTGAACAACTCCGTAGTGGCAAAGAAGGCAGTCCGGAACAGGATGGACCTTTTACTGATTGTCAACGATGTTCTCCATACTGACAAGTTCCATCGTCGTAGTGCCATGAAGCAAGGCATATTTAGCGATGTGTGTGGCAGTTTTGTCGCTGAGCTGATCGAGCAAGCTGCCGCGTGCATGACTGAAAAAGGATCGCAACCCGAGAAGAAGCTGAAAGCCATTATCAACTACTGGGCTGTCAACCAGCTGGTCAGCGCAGATTGCCTAAAACTATGTAGAGACAGGGCAGACGAGACACTGTCTATGGCGCATGGTAGTACGTCTGTCCGAAAGCGCAACTACCTTTTGCCCGAGTATCATGGCGACAGAACGGCCCCATGGTACGATCTCCCCGCCTCGTACATGCTTGAGCCCATGATCAAGCACCCGAACCGCCCGATCGACCCTTCGCAAATCAAGATCCAGAAGCTAGACAAGAAGCCCGTCTCCCCGCATGTCCGCAACTTGCTGGATAATTTCCTCGAGAAGATTGATCTCAAATACAGGCCGACTGGCGACAACCCCACTGGCGAGACTGCAAAATACAGACTGTCCTTGGACCCTATGGGACAGCTGGTCAAACAGGACAAGGAAACTGGCGAGACGACAACAGTAGCGAACGGTTATGGGTGGTCCATGAAGTTCTGTCAGGACATGCAGAAGCATGGTGTTCCAGAGAATATAAAGATCGCGCGCGAGGATATCGAGCGCATGGAGGGCGGTGCACAGTTTGCGCCAACCAGGTCCACGGCTCGCGACGCGCGACGCAGCCACCGGTCGCCCTCATCCAATTCAGACTACAGACGAGGACGGCGACATTACAGTCGGAGCCGTAGCCGTAGCCGTAGCCGTAGCCTTCATGGCTCAGAGTCGTCTTATGATAGCCGTCGGTCACCTCGACGGTCAAGATCCGGCGCTAGGATGCAAGAGCACCGCAAATCCTCCCCCAAGCCAGCACACAAAGGCCATGACCAGCCTCGACAGCCATCAAGATCACGGGATGGAGACGGAGGCCAGAACAGAAGTGCTCATGGCAGTCCAGGTAATCAACCATACCAGGCTTTAGCAATGCCACCCCAAAACTTCGGACACTCTTACTCTCAATCACCTCAGCCATCATTCAATGCGCCTCCCTTCCCACCACAACCGGGTCAGTTTCCGATACCAATGCCACCCTTTGGAATCCCACCACCACCTCCACCGCAATTCCAAGGAGCTGGTGCCTTTGTTCCGCCCCCTCCCCCACCAAACTACACAGGCCCGTGGCCTCCTCCACCTCCAAATATGAGCGTACCACCAATCAGTTCACAACATGGCACTCAGTATGTGAATAGCAACAATGGGTCCTATAATCAGAATCAGGGCGGTTACCAGGGGGGACGTGGCTATGGTAGTCCGCAACGTGGTGGCTACAACAACAGGGGTAGTTGGAGGGGTACCGGACGTGGTGGGCGATACTGAGACTCAGCTACCTTTACTGTAATTCTAGACCTTCCCGCTTCATTTGTGTGCTCCTGAATCAGACTTTTTGTGTGTGTAACGGCGAATTGGAGCAAACTACGCAGAGCGAGTGACCGCTTCTCCAAAAGGTCTTAGATTTAGTTTATTCAAAGTTTTTATCTTACCCACTCGATCTATGTCACTTATGAATATAATTTTTGTTTGTTTTATGTATTATGTATTATGCAGTCTACTATAGATCTCATAACTACCCACGTATCAGAATTAAGACCTGAGCCGGAAACTTACCAGTAGCTTCAAGAGGACAAAGAACGCATCCTCCGAGCGTTAAACGCCATACATTGAACCAATCAGCATAGGAGGTTCACGCGGGGGCCGTGGTTAGAGAAAAGCGAGGATCAGGTATGTATCGTCCTTTGATTCTATAGTAAAGCACTGGGGTGTTTGGGAGGAGGAGAGGGATGAGAGTGGTGTCGCTGACATGTCACTCGTATTGGCGCTACAGGTGCGTGACGGTGTCGATAGGTGGAGTTGAGGATAGCTGCTAGTTTCTCAATGGATCTTGGATTTTTTTTTCAAACAAATGCATCTCAGAAGACCGACATCATGGAATTTCATATAGTGAATTAAGTGAGTAAGTCTTCTCAGCTGTGAGGTGATGTCACTGGTGAGAGCCGACAATCACCGACCGGCACGCAACCACGCGTCAACGCGTTCGCGTGGTTCGCGGCCTGGGCCAACCAACCAACGTCCGCATATCCCCGTCTTTACCACCCTTGTTATTCATTGAATATCACTCATTGTTCACTATATGTATTTTCACCCACCATGGCTACATGTTGCTCCAAACTCACCACCAGCGGACGACGTTGCGTATAACAATGGTGCAATCTACTAGTAAAAGAAAACGCACTCAGAACAGAACGAAGCCGAACAAACGTCCCAAATACGTAGACTCCAGCGAAGCCGAAGCGAGCGACGATAGTGGAAAGCTTTGGGGGGCAGAGTGTATTCTCGAAGAGCGCATTTTCAAAGGAAGCAAGAAATACCACATTAAATGGAAAGGCACAGACCCAAGTACTGGAAAAGCGTGGCCAACTACTTGGGAACCTGAAGAGAATGCGAACGACGAACTGGTGGCAGATTGGCTGCAGCGGAGAGCGCAGCAGAAAGCGCGGGAATCAGGTGATAGCAAAGGTCGTTCAATACAACGGGCAGAGGCTCAGACATTAAGGCGCATTCGAAACTCGCGGGTCATTGATACTAGTCCAGAGTCTACCACTTCGGACCCGTCCACGCCTTCCGATAATAGAGCCGCATCGGGAAATCTAAGTCACGCGAATTCGCCGGTTGGTATTGCAACGACCTCTGGACGAGTCTCACGGGTTTCACCTCGCATACGTATACACCGACGTGGACAGAGTCTAGAGCGAACCAAATTCGAGCGAGTCTCCCAAATAACTTTATCACAACCTCCTTCTACACGAAAACCTACACAGGCGCATGGTCAAGAAACTGACCTCGACCTCGACCTCGACCCTGACAGTTCACAGCTCATTTCTGCAAGGCCAGAGCCATATTCATCCGGCATCGTTGCCGACTCGCAGAGCTCTAATGGTGAAGCCAGCTTTATACCCATCACACAACAGACAGAGGACACCAACCAGCAAGGTACTGGCTCTAGTAGGGCGCTGGAAGAAGAAGAAGAAGAAGAAGAAGAAGAAGAAGAAGAAAAAGAAGTAGATCTTGCAGATGATTCGGTACGTTCGCAATTTCATATGCAAAAAGTGGCTTGTTTTACTTTGCTAATGGATATACACAGGGGCCTCTTGAAATCATCCAAGGAGCGGCGTTGGTCATCTCACCCACGAGGTCAATTCCAGAAACTATAGCAGATACAACAGTTGTAGATTCACAGAGTCAGCATCGGAGAGTTGCAGCTCCGGGTGCGCTTGAAATTGTGCAAAACCTACCACAGACCGGACAAGTGACAACTCAAGATTACAGGGAATCTGGAACTGCCCAAGAGACCCATACTGGTATTCCGCTTTCTATTGGACACAACACATCAAATACATGTTTTCGGCAGCAACTCCAGGAACACGTTTCTCAGACACAGGCATCAACGGAGGCTATGGAGAACGGTCCACTGGAGTCTGTCAATATAGAAGAGATTCCTGTATCACCAAAGAACTCGTCTGCACCTGGTGACATCCAGACGTTCCAGACTAACAGACGCGAGGCAAACAGCGATCCTCTAGCAATTGCTGCTGGTGCCTCTGGTGAAGTCACGCAGCCCGCCGTAGTCCAACAACTCGGTGGTCGCTATAGTAGCCAGCCAAGCCTAGCCGAGCGTTCAGTTACTACTACTAGTACAGACGACGACCAGTCTCCATCCTACTCCCGACATCCAATCCCCGATTTCGCGCAACAAGCACATTCACCAAGGTCAGCCTCCGAGCCAGATTATCGCATTGCCAGGTGTAGTTCGCATCAACCTGCAGGTGTTAGTGCGACGCTAGAAGCCCAAAACAGCCAAGCGCTGCTCACTGGACCAGGTGCTTCAGACGAGACCACCTCAGATCCGTCTTACAACCCGCCACACGAACAAGTAGCATTGTCATTGAACAATCAGGTCTGCGACAACAATTTGTCCAAACTATCAGTAACATCGAAAGCTATCTGCAGCTTGTCGCCTGCATCAGAAGCAGACCCGGGACCAAGTTATTATTTAGAGGGGCGCGAGCAGAACGCGCAAGTCGTGTCTTTAGAAGCTGCCCTAAGTACACAAGAGGATACGGCTGACGAGATCCGAATCACTGTTGAGAAGGATTACGCCGAGGACAGGGCGAACTCAGAATCGCGTCACGACTCTTCGCAAGAATCACCAGAGCGACCAGTTCAGTCCTTGGATCACAGTTCATCTCCGGTCCCATATCCACCAAGCTACTCGTTGAAAACTCAGGTGTCACAAATTCCCCCACGACCCTACACCCCCGTTCCAACATCATCCGCATCCAGCATGGCGGGTGAAAGCTCCGCAGACATTGTTAAACGACAGTTGGAAGAAGCCTTGGCTAAACAAATGGCCGAGAATCCTTTCGTCCCAAGGAAACGACCCAACCGATCATCTACTGGGCCATCTGTCTCAGCAGCCGAGGTTGCAACCACTCCGCCTAAGGCGAGCAGATTATTGAGGACGGCCGAACAGGAAGGCACACGATCTCCCTCGGCTGTGCCAGACCGCTCGCCAGCCATGCAGGTACCCACCTCGCTAAGGACGGTTGCATATGCTCCTAGTGTACCCCAAGCGGCGTCCCCGCAGGATGAAACCATGGCCTCAATATCGGGTGCTCATTCAGAAACCGCTGACGCTGATGCTGAGGCTGCAGCACCAGATGCACAGCCGTCTGCTGGCCCCGAAGATATGGACGTCAGCGATGCAGATGACGAGGACAGTGAGAGCCTCTTGAACGACGATCTGCAGCTTGCAGAGCAAGAGTTCATTGTACCATTGTTCATCCAAGGGCGACAAAGTGACATGTACTCTCAGTATATTGCGCTCAAGAAGGACACCTTGGAGAAATTCCTCGAGGACCCCCACAGCGTACAGCCAATCTCGCAGGTGGAAGAGATTCTGACATACCTCCGCGCAATAGAAACACACTTCGACCTGGTCTTTGCTGAAGCAGGGTCTGAGCTCTTTAACGATGAAATGTCAATGACGCAAGCTGTACATGCCGCCCAATTCGGTATAGAAAACTCGACGAAATTCAGGTTTTTGCATAAGCTATTCCATCATTTACGGGATTCCGATGTCCAAAAGCAAGTCGTGTTGGTTACTGAGAAGGACGATGACGCACTCTTCCAGATTCTTGAGACCTTTTGCAAGGCGAAGAATATCAATTACAATATGCCCACAAGGGGCCACCGGTCGGATCCAACAGAGGTGGAAAGAGGGCTGCAAGTCACCATCATCCCAAGCAATGCATCTCCCGTGATGTGCCCAGCTGATCTCATCATCTGTCTCGATGGCTTCCAAGATGCGACACAGATCCGCAAGAAGAACTGGGCCAGGTCTCCCGAGCGCGATATTGTACCAGTAATCCATCTTGTTATTCCTAGGACTGTTGGGCACATTGAGCGCTACATCGCGCCGAGTCTGGGCCCAGTAGAGCGTATACATACTATCCTGGCAAGTCTAGCGCACGTTCGCCCAGATATCGGCAAGGCTATTGACGAGGACACACCACGGGACATTGTTTGTGCATCCTTAGTTGCCGAGTGGCTCATGGACATGACAGAGGGCGCAGAGCAAAGCTGGCCGATACCATCTATCGGCAGTATCAAGGATGTCATCGAGTACCAGACCCAACTATCACAGCCCTTGGCGAACTCTCCGGTGCCTGAACGTATCAAGCGGCCTTTGTTGGTAAGTGTTGTTACCAGAGATGATTAGACCAGCACCACTAACCTGTGTATAGGACAAAGAAGAGCTTGATGCTTCGAAGCGCATGCGGTTCACTCCTCAGCCACAACCACTTCAAAGCTCTGATGTAGATCAAAACAATGAGACTACACGTATCAGCGATTCCATGCCTAGTACTGCAGCATATGAATCGAATCTGCAGAAACGTCTAGCTCAACTGGAGGAAATGTATCATACGGAGCGTGAAGCGCGCAGAGCCGAAGAGAAACGCTTCCGCGAACATGAGGAAGCATGGGACAGGCAACAGACGGTCCACGAGAATCTGGCGCGCGAGTACCGGCTCCTGCTAAGCAATCATCAAGCAGCAGAGAAGAAGCTTGAAACCCTCCAAAACAGCCACACTACCCTCACCGAACGCCTTACCACTCGCACCTCTGAGCTGCGCTCGCTCGAGAAACAACTTGAGGAACAACGCTCAACACACCTCCTCTCCCCCGACGCGCAAATTGTCGAGATAACCAAACTCCGCAAAGACCTCGCAGCCGCCCAGGAAGCAAAGGAAAAGGCAATGAAAAACGCAGCCACAAGCAACAACATGCTCGAATACACACGCACGGCATACCAAGACGCCCAAAAAGCCGCCGCAACCGCGAATACGCGCATCGCCGACCTCGAAGCCCACGTGGCAAAACTCACCCACGCCGCTTCGGGCCAGGCCGTCCAATTGAAGACGATGCATCTCGACCGCAACTACGAGGCGCAGGATGGAACGATCAAAGCACTCAAAGCAGAACTGGGCATTGTGATGAAGGTGCTGCAGAACAAAGAGGAGGAAATCACGAGACTGAAGAGTATGGGAAGACCGGGGGTGGGGACGAGGGGCACGAGCGCGACGCCGCAGCCCAAGATACGGTCGAGGGCTGCGAGTCCGAGCTTGGCGGGCGGAAGGCTGTCGAATTTGAGAAATGGCTAGTTGGTTTGATGGATGGATGGATGGATGGAGGGGGAGTTTTTTACGTAGTGGAAGTGGGGGATTGACTTGGTGGCCAAGGGGCAAGGCATTATCGTGTATAGGCTCGCGTTTGCGAAATCAAGACTTGGACATGTCAAACACGCACAGGCAGAAACAAGGGGAATCAGGAATGCATCAAACAGGACTGGATTGGATTGGATTTGGCTGAGCACAAGGGCCCATGACAGCCATGTATATCGTAATTCATTCAATAGTAGCTTGGGTACTATGAGTGTGTGTGTGAGTAAGAGAGAGAGAGAGAGA
>JALPSE010000096.1:36651-74996 GCA_030558545.1 Bipolaris gigantea
ACGGGAGCCGCACCACCCAGCCCAGCCCTAGCCTCGGCATCCTCACGGCTAATGACGCGATGGGCACCAGACCAGATACCGAAGCTGCGCTTAATGGCCTTCCACGACTCAATCGCCGAAATGTAAATGACGACGCAACCAAACGAGATGCCCCATTCCCAGGTGATGGAGGTGTGCTTGAAGACCTTCTTGTTGATGACGGGGAGGTAGACAATAGGGAAGACGACGACAAGGCCGGCCATGACGGCGAAGAAGAGGAAGCGGTTGCGCCAGAGGGTGGGGAAGACGGAGAGACCCTTTGGAGCACCGTGCGTGGAGTTGGGGTACATGTTGAAGAGGGAGCGAGAAAAGTGCTTGACTTCCCATGCGGTGACGAGCAAAAGTAGGGTAATGGTTGCGTACGTGGTTGCGCGAGCGCGGAATGCCACGTCGCAGGTGTCGTTGTAGCCTTCGTTGCAACCGTGGCCGAGGTCGCCACCGCCGGGGCCGACGTAGGCGACAATGGCAAAGGAGAAGAGACAGAGGGCGCCCATGAAGAAGCCGTAGATGAACTTGTCGGTGATGAGCTCGGCGGAGAAGACGCCCTTCTTGTTGTCATGGGGTGGGCGGAACATGCTGTCTTCCTGTGACTCTTCGAGACCAAGACCGATGGCGAGGAAGGACGATGTGATGAGGTTGACCCAAAGAATCTCAATGGGAGACAGGGGGAAGACGGAGTTGTTTTCCCGATCCTTGAACGCGAGACCGATGAGGAGAAGGATTACCTGGGCAATGTTCGAGATGAGGAGATGCATGAGGAACTTCTGGATGTTGTCGAATAGACGGCGACCTTCTTCAACCGCCTTGACAATGGAAGCAAAGTTGTCGTCGGTGAGGACCATTTCAGCGGCATCCTTGGCGACGTCGGAACCAGTACCCATGGCCATGCCGACATTGGCTTGCTTGAGGGCGGGCGAATCGTTGACACCGTCACCCGTCATGACACAGAAGCGGCCCCTACGGTGGAGGGCCTGAACCATCTTGACCTTGGTCGTTGGACTACACCTGGCAATGACAAGAGGAAGCGTCTGCATGGCATCGACCTCTGCATCAGTCATCCTATCAAAGTCCTTGGCGACCATGATGGCTGAGTCCGGGGTAAAGTCGTCGATGATTTCCACATCCTTGGCAATGGCTTTGGCAGTACCGGGATGGTCACCAGTAAGCATGTGAACCGTGATGCCGGCAATCTTGCATTCGCGAACAGCACCCCTGGTCTCAAGGCGAGGCGGGTCGTAGATGGCGACGAGACCGAGGTAGTTGAGCCTTGATTCGATGACGTCACGTTCAGAGATGTCGGCATTGGGCTGGAGAGGCTTGTGGGCAATGCAGAGAACACGCAGACCTTGGTTAGCCATATTCTCAGCGGCCTCGAGAATGTCGGCCTTTTCTTGCTCGGTAACCTCAAGGGCCGGCATCATGAATTCCGTTGCACCCTTGGTGTAGACGTCCATGTGGCCAGTGTGGTTGTCCTTGTAGATGACACTCATCTTCTTCACCTTGGAGTCAAAGGAGAACTCGGTAGCAAGATGGATGTTGGAGGTGGCGAGGACTTGTTCCTTGCCCATGTTGAAGCGGGAAGCGAGGATGTGAAGAGCCACTTCCGTGGGCTCACCATGCGCTGCCCAAATGCCCTCGGATACACCCTGCATGATGGCAGTGGGTGGGCGGGAGATGGTATCAATGGTAGATGCGTCCGTGTCGCGTTCATCTCCGCTCGTGGCATGGTCGAAAGCCGCCACCTTCTTGTCGCTCGAAGGCTCGATGCGTATCTCGGACGGTGGGATCACCTTTGAGTTGTTGCACAGGGCGATGGTGCGCAAGAAGCGGTTGAGGTGGGCGTCTGGCCTGAAGTCATCAATGTTGATGGCCTGGTTGTTCAGAGCGACGTTACCGCTGGTAGGGTTGTGAGGATCAGTGATTGCGTCAACAGTGAATGTTCCGGAACCACGGACAAGAGCCGTCTTGGCGACCATGCGACCTTGGGTCAGCGTACCCGTCTTGTCGGAGCAAATGTTGGTAACACCTCCGACAGCTTCAATGGCAGACTGGACTCGAGTGATGACGTTGGCCTTTGCCATGGCCTTGCCACCAACCGCGATGGTGATGGTCAGGACAGCAATGAGCGATTCTGGGATGACGGCGACGGCCACACAGATACCGTAGATGAGGACCTCGCTATTCACATCCCACTTGCTCGCAGAGAAGACAATGATGGCAAGAAGGATGGCGAGGCCGAATAGTAGAAGAGCAAACTTGCTCAGCGTAATTTGAAGGGGGGTTCCAACAAGACCGAGGATGGTCTTGCCACCACTGATGAATCGCCTGAGGATGCGGACCATGAGGCTTGACGACTCGGGCGCGGCATCCTTCTTCTGGCGAAGCATGGTGGCAATCTTGCCAACCTCGGTGTCCATGCCGGTAGCGACGACGATACCGTGACAGCGTCCAGAGGTAACCTCACTGCCCGAGAAGGCGAGGTTGGTTCGGTCACCAGTGGCGAGGTCATTGTCGTCGAAGAGCTTGAGTGGGGTCTTTTCAACGGGCGCGGATTCGCCAGTGAGGAAGGCTTCGTTGGTGTATGCATTGACACCGTCGATGAGGCGGATATCGGCGGGGACAATGCTACCGACGGACAGTTGGACAATGTCACCAGGGACAAGGTCCACGGCCTTGACCTTGACGTCGGCAGTGCCGTTGCGGGTGACGGTGGCTTCTGGGGCGGTGAGCTTCTTGAGAGACTCAATGGTCTTCTCGGCTCGGTAGTCCTGCCAGAAGCCGACAACAATGTTGAGGAGGATGACTGCAGAGATGACGCCACCTTCGATGTAGTCGTTGATGCCAAAGCTTATGGCCATGACAACGATGAGGACAAAGGTGAGACTGTTTGAGACTTGCCTTAGCAGAATTTTCCACATGGAAAGCCCTTCAGCTCCCTTAACCTTGTTAGGGCCATAGAGCTGGAGGCGAGATTCCGCTTCAGCGTGAGAGAGTCCATGGCTAGGGTGGTGGTGGTTAGCAGGCCTCTTTGGCAGAAGCGATCAGAGGTCAGAGGCATACTGGACGTCCACTCGCAGTTGCTCGGCCACCTCTTCGGGGGAGAGGGTGTGGGGAGCGTCGAGTGCGGGCGCAGGGGCGCCATGGCTAGGGTGTGGCTGGTGAGGCCTGTGGGTTGGTGCAGCATGCGGGCTCTTTAAACCACATATAGGGGGTTCATCGACGTTGGGAGAAGTCTCCTCGACGTTAGGCAGCACAGTTTCACCCATTCAAGTATATTTGCTAACACTGGTAAGCGTGTTGGAGGTAGTGAGGCCATCTGGAGGGCCATGGCGGGGGAGTAGTTATAGGCGGCTCTGGCCTCGTCGCCTGCTCTCCAGGCCATGGCGGGGTTGAGGGCGCTAGGCGGGTAGCGTGGGTCCTTCCAAGCGTGGGGATATCTTGGACGAGCCCATGGACGGCGCCTCATTGTTCGATGCCCCGGCAGGTGGTGCGTTAGCGGGGCTGACGACAGCGACTGGAGCGGTCAGGTGATGCGTGGGCGAGGCGGGCGAGGCAAGCGAAGCCACTGATTTGGCTGTGCATGCCACAAGTCGCACCTCGCAACGAGGCGGGCCAGGCGTGACTGCTGGGTGACAAACGATAAGAGGCTTGGCTGGCGGAGTCCAAGAAATTCCGTCGCCGATTTCCGGATCCAGCGGGGCACATGGGTGGCTGTCGGCGGCCATGCCGCGATGCCAAGACTTCTGGCCGGTTGGCGTCGAAACATGCCTTGGCCTGCCGCTTGCTTGTTCTCGTTCTTCGCGCGAAGATACCGACGTTGATGTGCATGTCTGTCTGTCGGGGCTGCGAACAGCTGGTACGCCTACACGATGCGCGCGCAGCCGGGGTACGGTACTGTCGTGTAGTGTACGCTGCTGTACACAGTGCTGCTGTACACAGTGCTGCTTGCTGACGCCCACTGCCACGCCAACCGCTGGCGCACTCATCGCCCGGCCGGGCACGTCGAGCAGCGAGGGCTGTCGCGGAGAAATGGCCGATGAATGCGGGGAGAGTGGCGTCATGCTCAGTTGTTGAGCCAAGAAGCAGCATTGGCAGCATCGGCAGCATCGAGACAGGAAGGTGAAGATGCCAGAGGCTCTGATGGGCCGGAAAACGTCTTGCGGCTCTGCCAGGGTCGGGGCGTTTGCGTTGCGAGCCTGGGGAGGCGAGCACGCGCTGCACCATGGGCCCGGGTCACGTGCGTGGGGGTCGCCGTTGTCGCTCTGGCTCCCATCTCCCCGCCCATTCTTAAACACACCCGTGGGCTCCAACCTCCACTGTCGGCCATCACACTCCCTCGGACGCCATCGACAACACGGTCATGTACATGCAAAGAGAAAGAAAAAAAAAACCAATCGCTTTTAATTGCAGCACGAGTATCAGAGAGCACGCCAACACAAGCCCACCACGTACTGCCCATCATGTGCACCCCATCCGCGTGCTTCACGCTAAATGTCACGGTATAACCAACGCCCTTTGTAAACATGCTCAGCCTCGCGCCCGCTCAAATCGTTCGTAACGACTCGGCCTCGGACATGGTCGAACCCGACGAACGCCTGGGCGCAAGCTGGCAGTCGGCCTCGGCGAGCGCGGCCTGCATCGAGAAGCCAAAGGTCGCGGCCAGGTACTGCGCATAACGCATGCGGTACGCCTGTGCCGGATCTTGTCGGGGCTTGTGCAGCTCCTTCTTCTCTAATGATATGCCTGCTGGACAGATTAGACTGAGGCTTTGGTACGATTGATCAAATATACCCGATGCGGGATGGAGAACTATTGAGGGCGTCGTGGTAGGCGACAAGGTAGGCGAAGAGGAAGCGGATGAAGAGGCCGACGAGTGGAACGGAAGAGCAGGCATGATGATGACTATGGTGATGTGCGGTACTAAATTTAATAGACAATGCTGATTGTGTGGATGGTGGTGGGTGGTGCCAAGCAAGTGCTTGTGGTATGCAGCGGCCGATTTGGGAAGTAGAGTCGAGGCGAGTTGGACGTTTGTAGGAGGATACAGATAGTTCTCTGGCGTCGATCCCGTCCTGTAAGGAGTTTGGAGTAAAGTCTGGATTGGTGCTAGGCTTGCTGATGTTTTGCTGCTTCGAGAGAGGGAGGGCAGCCCATGGGGGACTTTATACGCTGCGCACGTCAGCATTGTCGAATGACCTTTGGGGCTCATCACGATCGGGCACACTCTCACCGCACAATCAGAAACAGGACGGCCGGCACCGTCACGACAAGTTCCACACATGAGATGCACCGATGCATGCACCACCACCACCATCCCTGGACCAATGCAATGCCTTCGAGGGGGAGCAGATTGTTTCCTAGTACAGAAACGTGGTACACGCCGGATGGGCCAGCCGCCAGCCATGCGCCATTTTTTCCCCATGTTACCCCTGGCCCATCCGACGGCCGTAGCGCTTCCCCAGGTTTTTTTTTCTTCACAATTTCTACATGCATATGCTTGCCTGTTTGAGCGGTGTAGTCGAGTATGAGCGGCCAGGCTACTTTGAGCAGTATGCAGCCGTGTGGTACATGTCCCTTGCTTGAGGCAAATACCTCTTGCCCGCCAGCCTTGAGTGTGGAAAGGATGTGTGCGTTGCGCCGAGGAACACAAGAGGAGTTCGTGACGCACATGGTTTGATCCAGGCACGCATAGTGGCATCCCATGACGAGCTAGGCCGGTGGTATTGCATACGCCAGCTGCAGAGCACTCGCCACGTTCCGCAGACAGGCAAGACGGCTGTTGAAAAGTCCCCAGATGACACAAACGCCAATATCCGCTACTCGTCATTCGCCATCCGGGCCTCGAAATGAACAATGGACCAACTACCCTTGTTTATGGTGGACCGTCCGTGCATCGTGTAAGACACAGCTTACCTACGCCACAAGTGAGCCCTCCTGTGATCACGCATCTGCCCTCGAGCACCGTAGTGGTTGCTTTCGCCAGCTCATGCTACAGCTGCAATCTTTGCTGGCGAAGCCCAGGCACCAGCCAGCTCTCGGTCAACAACCACGTTGCTGGAAAAGAGCGTTGGACATGGCCAGGTGCGCATCAACCACTCGCGCGTACCATGTCTGTACTACGGAGCCTTAGGTAACAAGAAATGGGGAGACTCTTTCTAGACTTGCCATAATCTGCAGCTAGAACGTCCGTCCAGTTTTGACCACTGGACCGCAAGAAGCCGCAGCCAAGATGACTTTTGCCGCAAAGCTGTTTATGCTGCTTGCATCGTGTTACTTTTACTCGTACTCTGCTCGACCGTGGACCGTGGACCGTGGACAAGATGCAAGATCCAGCCCCTTGCTGTCGCGTGCGATGATGCCATTTGCGCAAACCATGACTACGGCACTCCACAAGCCCCGTCCGACGTACGACCAACCAGTCTAGCCCAGCCGACAAACGTCACCATGTCTGTTTGCCAGCAAACTCCAAACACGTTCCGTGCGCATTGCGCCTCATGCCATGGGCGCCGCGACGATCGATGGCCGAGTGGGAGGAGAAGCTGGACACTAAGCGAGACCAAACACACACAATTTATTTACGCCCGGCGGCCGAGCCGAAAGGGCTACTAACGCTAGTTTAACTTTACACTTCCTATGCTACGTCTTGGTCTCCTTAGCCCATAAGTCTTCTTTGGCCCCCTTCTTTATATAGCTTATCATCTCAGTCAAAGCCCTTACTTAGTATCTTAGCACGCCTCTTCTCTACCTACGATCGTTCCTTATCAGGTCCTCGTGGGTTAGTATTGCTAGTGGCAGACTGGCTTAGAGTTGAGACCAAACAGTGCGGGGCTGATTGGTGAAATCGGATGGCTCGGCTGAAACCCGTCACACCAACATTGGCATGCAGCTTGCTATCCGTATTCTGGCCATTCATCGTCGAATCTCCCTCCAGCCCTGATTGCATCCTTGAGAGCCAGCCGCGCCTATCCTGCTCAGCACCCGGAATTCGACCCAATGCGTCCGGTGAGCTCGTTTGAGTTGCATCACGGGACCTTCTCAAACAGCACCCACATTCACTATCCAGGCCATGTGGAGCCTGCCGATCCGGACCAGTCTTACTCTAAAGCAACGTCACTTATTGTCCTTATTTCACCATGGACGCCATATCGGTAGTTTGCAACATGTGAATTGCTATATCATTTATCTCCTCACCGCTTTATCCCAACTTTATCTCTTGGCCATGCAGCAGCCCCACACGTTTGTCTTTTTTTTTTCTTTTTGAATCGTTGGAAGTACATGGATATACATGGATATGCAAGTGTAGGTGAAAATGAGCAGGGTATGGCTCCTACTAATCTGCTGCGCTTTGCAATACGCCCCGCCCTAGCTTGACGTCTTGCCTTGGGTATATCAACAAACTACAGGATCGAGAAGATGTTCTTGTTTCTCATTTTCTTCTACCAAGTCTTGCCGTCTACGCTCACAACAGTAGGGACCGAGAATAACAAAACAGGAAATATACCGAGCAGCACAACCTCAATTCTCAAGAGAGAAAAAACCCCGCATACCATTTCCATTCTGTCTATAATGCTGTCAAACGCCCTGAGCGATTAAAACAAAAGGAAAATTCTCGCAATCGATCTAATCATCTGCCGTGACTGCCACGTCCGTAGCTGTGTTGATACACCTTCCTGTAGCACGCAAGTGCATGTCCTCGTATACGCTGATGGCTGCAATGAGAGCTGTCGGGCAAATAGCCACGAGAAGAAATGCCGCTCGCACAACATGCCATACACCTGCGAGCGGAGCATGATCAAGTTCGATGCAAGAGGAGTTTCCCCAGCCCTACCACCGAAACCCCCGCTCAGCATCGTGATGCCGACGAGGCTAGTGCCTATCCATCAGTACCCCCGTGGGCCTATTCCCGCCGTGGCCCCGGCACCAGCTCTGCAGCCAGCTCATATTCGATTTCCCAAATCCCCTGCTGCGACAACCACTGCGTACGACAAAACGGACAATTCTTTCCGTCATCTGGCTGGCTGATAAACCACTGCCTCAGGCACACCCGCCCAATAAGATGCGTACACCCCGGCACGCCCCGAATCTGCACGCACTCATGCGTCTCTGACGGCGGCTCCAGACAGATTGGACACTCTGTGTTGGGCGGCTCAGCACCACCAACGACCGCGGACAAGGGCTGCGTATACCGCTGCATGAAGAGATGCGCAACCATGGTGCTCACCACCCGTCCGCCATACAGGGACGTGTCAGGAATGCTTCGCTGCGTGTTGACACCACGAGCATCGGGTTCCGGGCTCGCCTCGTCATCCGCAGATTCTCCATCCCTCGTCCCCGCATCGTCGTCCGAGTAATCCCTACCATACGTGATCCTAGCGCGCTGGCGCCCGTAGAGTCTACGACGCATGTGCGGCACGTGATGCGCATGCCCCCCAATTACATCCTCCTCCTCCTCCTCCACATCCTCTTCATCTTCCCGAGCACCACCAGAAGCATCCTCCCCCTCACTCCTCTCCCCAGCATACCCCCTCCCCGCTACCCACTCTCCGTCGTACGCCGCATGCTGCGTAACGGCAGCCAGCGTCGCCGCAATCGACGCCGTGTGCACGCCACGGCTAGCACGCGCCATGGGCGTAGGCGTGAGATAGCCAACACCAGCACCGTCAGCACGAGGGGGACGCAGCAACGGCGCCTCTTCCAACCCCGGCTCGTACCCTTCGTCCCACTGCCCACCTACCTGCCGCCCCGCCTCCTCTTCAGCCTCACGGCCGCCGTCGCCGCCGTGGCCCGCTTCGACCTCCGAGCCGTAGTCGAAGCCGTAGCCGGTGCTGGCCGCGACGTAGTCGTAGTCGGAGCCCGAGCTTGTTTCTGCGCCTGGGTCTGAGTCTGGGTCCCGGTGGGGGGCTGGGGCATGGGGTGGCATACTTTCTTAGCGTATACCTACCTCTCTACTCGTATCTATCCTTCTTTCTCTTTTGCTCTTTTCTTGCTTCCGAATGCCTGGACTTTGTTGTCTTTGCGAGTATAGAATCATTTTGACGGAGGGGGTTTTGGGGGTATTGAATATATACTAGGCGTCGAGGCAAGTGTGGTTGTTGAACAGTGTAGTGAGAAGATGAGCGCTCGGCTTTGTTACTGTACACTCTATGTGATGGGTAGGTTTGCTGGCTGCGGTTCACTCTGCGCACGGAATTCATTGTGTGCAAAGGATGGTGTGGTGAAAGACTTGACAATCGCTGTAGGATCAGACGTAGAGAAAGGTACAAGGTTGGAGACAGGTTCAGTGCATTCTCAGGAGCCTCACAAACGTGTCGTGTCTGCTGCATGTGTACTTGTAGCATACATCTCACTCCCGCAAGCTACAAGACCTACTACACCCCCTCACTCATCCACCCACATACCCTGCATCTCCCGGCGCCGCTGTTCTCCCATCCCCGCCCCCGCCACATTCCCAGCCGGCCCCAAACTCGGCGGCACATCCTCCGCATCCGTCCCCCACGCGCTCTCCTGTGGGCCAAGCGTAAGCTCCAAAACCCCTCCCTCGAGAAAAAAGCCATGTTGAATCCAATTCCTCGTATACCTCTCGCCATTCAACGTCGCAGACTGAATGTAGATGTTCTTATACTGCGGGTCAAAATTGATATTGCGAATCGTCGCCGTCTTGCCCGTCTGGCCGTTTTTAATAGACACGGACTCGAAGAACGGGGGGATGATGAAGTAGACATCTTGACCGGCGTTGGGGAAGAATCCCATCATGACGAGGGCTTGGAAGGAGCCCATGGCGCCGCTGTCATCGTTGCCGGGTATGCCACCGACCGTGTCGTTGAAGAGCGAGGGAATGTACTGGTGTGCACGCTCGGCCGAGAGTGCCGGGCGGCCCACGTAGTGGTATAGGAAGATGGTGAGGAACGCCTGTTCGTCGCCTACATACAAAATGCCGGATTCGTGGAGCCAGTTTAGACGTGCGGTGAAGAGCTCGTGGCCGCCTAGTGTTGTGATCAGTGTCGCCATGTCGCCAGGTGCGAAGAATGTGTACAGCCACACTGGGCCTTCATAGGTTTCGCCACCCTGGGGGTTGAGGTAGCAGGACGTGAAGTTGAGCAATGGGGAGCAGAAAATGGGGTCTTGAAGTCCCCATGTGCCGTTTTCATAGCGCGGCTGCAGGAAGCCTACGAAGCCCGTGTCCGTACCGTTGATGATACTGGGTTGATCGGCTTTGAACATGTTCTTCCAGTTTGCGGAGCGCGACAAGTACTTTTGGTAGTCTGCTGCGTGACCGAGCTCACGGGCCAGTAGGGCAATGGTGAAGTCGTTGTAGGCATATTCGACTGTGCGCGAGATGGAACGAGTTTCTGTGCCTATGCCTTCTACGTCGGTGTTTTGGGTGGGGATGTAACCGAGTTTCTTCCAGGATACAAGACCGCCCCTGCCTAAGCATATCATGTCAGTAATAATTTGGACAGAGAATACCAAGTGCCTAATGTACCCTCGACATCCCAGTTGACGGGCTCAACTTCTGCGTCCTTTACAACGGCCTCGTATGCCAAACTCCAGTCGACACCGGCAGAGATGTTCTTCAGATAAGCATCCGTAATCACAACATCTGCATTCGAGCCTCCTTGGGTAAATCCCTTACACAAGCTCATTCGACAATCTGGCAGCCACCCTTCATTGCGATAGATGTCGAGCAAGCTTCTGATCATCAATGTCTGGCTATGCGGATCTAGTATTGTAAGTAAAGGGTGAATCGACCTAAAACTGTCCCAGATACAGTAGTAGGAGTCATAATAGGGCTCATTAGACTTCCAGAAGGGGTTCTCGCCAGTGTAGTCTTGCGGGCTGATCATTGTTCGGTATACACCACTCCAGAACGATGTCAGGAAACTTTCATCAACACCCCCACTCTCAATCGTGATAACATCAAGTTTAGAACGCCAGGCAGTGTCAGCGGCCTCGACTACCCCATCAAAATCGAATGAAGGTATCTCGCGCTCTGCGTTCGCACAAGCCTGGTCCTCGCTGACCAAGCTCACGCCCACCCTTACCAGCATCTGGTTGTTCTGGGCGGGCTTCTCGAATTGTACCCAGCCACCTGATGGCTTCTGGCCTGTCGCTTGCCGGCTGTCGTATGGCTTGACATATAAATCCAATTTTCTCGTAGTTGCTCGGGTATTGGACCAAACACCCGCGCGTCTGACGGCGGCGCCATCGAAATCGATACAGAAGAATGACTGATATGTGGTGACGCCGAAAGACGGTTCAAAGCGTCCGTGGCCAGTCATGCGTCCAGTCTTTGCATCTACTGTCACGTTGGCTTCGCTCCGCGTATTCGGTAGATCCGTGAGGTCGACCAAAATATGCGGGCTTAGTGTGGTGTTTGGCGTTGTGGGTGTTTCCGGGAATGTTATGCGATACAAAGCCGTGTGGTTCGTTACCGTAGTCTCAGTCCTGACGTTATTGCTCAAAGTAATGTCAAAGTATCCAGGTTTAGCATGTACACTGCCCGCTATACGTTTGATGGCTCGCTGATATTTTGGGTATTTACATGCATTGAGGTCATCGTTTGGGCACCCAGCTTGTGCAAATATTGGAAAGTTCCCAAGCGATGGCGATCCACCGGTACCGGAGTCGTGCATGTGGGAAAATCCATAAATGGGGTCAGATTCGTACGATGAGAATCCTCCTTGGTTCTCTCCTATCACATCAGGCCCGGCCTTTGCCATTCCTAGCGGAGTCAATATGTCGGCATTTATATTTCCTGGTAAGATACATACCAAACGGCAGCGTTGCACCAGGAAAGACATGACCTGATTGTGGTTAGTTTCCCCACCTCAGAGACTTGCAACCTACTAACCTCCATTGATTGTTCCAATTAGCGGATCAACGTATTGAACTCCTGAGCTCACTTGCGGTGGCGAGCTTTGCTGCGCTTTAGTGGAGGTTGCGAGAAAGCACAGTAATGCTGCTGTGGCATGTTTGTGTAAAAAGAGATCAATCATTTTGGCCAAACAATGACAAAAATATCAAGAAGCCAGGAGTAAGGCGCCCACTGAACTGGCTCCGCATGTGTACCGCCCACGCTTCCTCCTATACTTTATAGCTTTCCTTTGTTACACATGGCTTGGCATTTGCACGATACTCCATAGCCATACTACCTACCCCGACGGAGTACCTCAATTTTCTTCCTGCATGCAGCCTGTGTGCCATTCCTGAAAATGGAAACCACCAGACTCTTCGTAGTTGGTATTGCGGTAGGATACCACGTTGGAGCACTGCCGAGCGCGGGGGACCGCGGGGTAGACATGACTATCCTTAATCCATGGTGTGCCGACTAGGAGCCGTGAGGTCCGATTGGTATCACAGGTTGCATGCGGAGTTCTTTTGTGCGAGATGATGGGGACGGACCTGATGTGGAGCAGAAAATCGTACATTAGCCCGAAGTATGACGTCGCCAAGTTACATTTCGTGGTCGGCAGTAGGGAACAAGCATGCCTAGGTCCTGGTACAGAGATGCTTGGAATCAATAAAACGGCTCCAGAGTATCGGTTCATACATGTGTTGACTTCAGAAAATACAGAAACTATCATGACTCCATTTGGGAATGCAGCAACCATCTCCGTGACGTATGAGGAAGCGCGCTAAACCACTTATGGCATAGATGAGGAACGCACGCTTCGCAGGTGAGAACGAACTCGAGCAGTACTTTCAAACTCACAACCGTCTCTGAGGATACCAGACGGTGCAATTGGAACGTCTATTTAGCGCGCGACACTGAATACTAGGGAAGAGTGAATTCACTACGCAACACTTTTCTAAGCAGACACCGAGATGAGTTTGCATAGTGCGTCCATAATAGGCACAGCCTACGTACATAGTGGATGGACAATGGCCTAATGTATAGATCTTGAGCCTAGATTCAGGCTAAAGTCACAGCCGTATTTTCTGGTGTAAGTCGCCAGCACCCAGCCACAGCACTCTCCGGCTACACGGCACGTGGTCAGCCTTACGAGGCTGTTTAGGCACACCACACGCCTCGGTGAAGAGAGCCCAAAGATCACGCGACTAAACAATGAGCCCATCCACATGGCGCTCCACCAATCTTGTTCCCGCGGCGGCTCATCTAACGGTCGTAAAGGATGCAGCCCAAGCTTTACTTACACAGTGGCGTTTCAGGCAATAACAACACCAGTCTTGGTATCCCAAACAGGCCCCCTCGGGAACTTCGCAACTCAGCCCCTAGAAAGATAAAAGAAAAGCGATCCCCACAACTCACCACTATGTAGAGACCCAGCAAACTCGCATATTTTCCGCCTCCCGTGTATTCGACATGTCTGCCGACTTGCCTTCGTTTTGGTTTCCGCCACCTGGGCCGGCTCTGCCCCCATTGCCAGGGTCTACCCTGGAGCTCAAACCACCCGAGGATGACCCACGATTGAATGGTACCATCGAATATGTAGAAAAATTACATTGGTACATGTACAATATACTTCAGAACAAGGATAACTACCTGAGCGGAAATTTCAGCTGGAATGAAAGTGATATCCACATGGGCGACGTCATAGTGCCCGTGTCCAAAGCCCCGGAAAGGAATATATACGGCACAGAAGATGACTGGGTAAGGGGGTGGGAGATGTGGTGCTTCAGGTGTCCCTCAACCGTTGCTCCGGAGGAACCAGAGAGAGACCCAATAACCGGATACCCCTTTTGTGGCAAAAGCATCCTCAGTATGGAGCCCTTGAGGTTTTTCTCTACTAGGAAAAAGGAGCCAGAGTTGGAAGTTCCCGTATTAACCGTCCCAGGTGCCGATAATGTCATGGCTTGTGTAATTGAACAACAGGTAAACCCAGAATGGTTTAGAGTCAGTTCAACCGCACCAGAATTAGGCCCCATCATAACCAAACCCTTCATCGTATCCCGCAGCCTCAGAGACTCTGACTCAGGATTGAGATACCGCTACAACGAAGCCTTCCCCTGGGGCGTCCTCGACGACGCTCAGTCCCAACAAGCAACTCCCTCCCCGTCATCTTATCCACCCTACCTAACCCCAACACCCACATCAACTACCGACTTTCGGGACTGGTACGACGACTATGCGCCCACAAGCGTCAGCAACCCGTCCTTCAAACCCGCAGCCTTCACATCCAACAGCAAAGGAAGCGCTCCTTCTGGTGGCGTAATAATCGGCATCCTTGTCCCCGCCGCCCTCATCATAGGCATCATCGCTTGTTTCGGCCAGCGAGCACACGCTAAGCAGCACAAAGCAACAGCAGCATCTGCACCGCCTACGAATACGAATCCTACTGCTGATTCCCATCGTCAAGCTGCTTGTGCTCCGCGTGCGACTCGGACTACTGCCGCACCAGCGACGGCGACGGTACAGGAGGATGGACATGCTATGCCACCACCTGCCTACCACAAGGTCGTTTCGAATATAGAGAGGATGGAAATTGAACGCAGG
Organism: Bipolaris gigantea; assembly: GCA_030558545.1. Taxonomy (NCBI): domain Eukaryota; kingdom Fungi; phylum Ascomycota; class Dothideomycetes; order Pleosporales; family Pleosporaceae; genus Bipolaris; species Bipolaris gigantea. The sequence continues at coordinate 51,146 of JALPSE010000096.1, forward strand.
ATGCATGCAGAAGGGACGCCGCCCGTTGGGTGGCCGCCAACGTACACGGATGCACGACATGCAGACTCGACCGTTGTGTCGCCTGTTGCGAATGTGCCTGGAACGAGCCGGGCGCCGTACCCTGCACTGCCTTCGTCGTCTACGCAGTAGCTGAGTTTGGGGAGACAGCACCTCATTCTTTGTTGCTGAGATGTCTTGAAGGCTGCCATATGCAGATTGTATGGCGCACACACCCTTGTTTTAATCGGAAGGAACACTGGATTGAATTTGCATCGCTATGTGTATTGGCACTGTCATAGGTATTTTCGTCCGCATACTCCACTGAGAGCAGCTGTCGCACATATGTGACGAAGGTCACATGGCCAGGGAGGATAGGAGAAGAGGTCCGAATTGAATGAGATGACACAAAGTGATTGGGAGGTCATAAGAGGAATACCTCATCTGAGTATCGTAGAGGTCAACAGTGGCAATGAGGTGATGGAGATGGTGTATAATCTTTTAGATTTTCTTATTCTGTGTCTTTTTGTCTGAGTAAGGCGGAGGAAACTTCTCAAGACTGTCAGTACGCATGAACCTTCATTGGTACAAGTGTCCATAAAGCTATGCTATCCGACCCGAGACAGAGCGTCTCGCCATGGGGTATCATTTAGAAATTCAACGCATCATGTTCATTATGCTTTTTGCTGTTTTTCCCGGCACCTAGCTAGTGCGGTGGTACTTTTCTTCGTGTCCATCAGCTCCATTGACATTATTTGATCCGTCATCTGCCTCCTCCCTTGTCCTTACTGTGCCAGCACCTGGACCCAAATCTTCTCCAACCACCATGCCTTTAAAGTTACCGTCTTCATCAAGGTACTCGTCCATGTTGTCCGCTGTAATCCAACCCGATGCACCAGGTGCTGTGTCATCTAGCATATCATCGCCCTCGTCGTCACTAGCGTCTGGGTCAGGATGAAGATCCGCACAAGTATTTAGCGCAGCAAAGAACTCTGGGATGCACGTATCGGTAGGTTTCGTCGCATAAGAAGGAGGCAGAACGGTGATCTCCAGCATCCGAATGTCATCGTCTTCGTTGACGGTTTCGGCGTCGTTGAGTGAGATGTTCATGTACAGGGCTTCGATAGTCGACTTGTATTTCATTGTTGCGTGTAGAGCGAGAGACGGGTATGGGATGGATACGCCGACGGGGGAGGGACTATTCTGGAATAGAATGAGATTTCCGTATGCTGGTTAGCATAAGCTACGATTTATAGTGAGGAAAGAGACGTGCTCTGAAGAGACCCAAACGTCAACCATATCAACCAAGTCCTCCCCTCCCTCACGTCTTGAGCTGAATTTGCTGAATGCAGGGTCTTGCTGAAGCTGATCTGCAGCAACAGCGAGAGTCATGGCTTCATAGTGCGCGTGAAGAACGGGCTTTGCGCCGAAGAAAGAAGCTGGTGTCTGCTGCTGGTGTTCTGAGAGCGGGGTGAATTCGTCGGCCTTGGGCGGGTTGTCGAGGTGTTGGAGTGACATTGTGAGATGGGATGATGTTTCTGTTTCGTTTGTGAATCCAGAACCAAAGATAAGAAGAAAATATCTGCGTATGAAATGTTTATAAGCTGTTTACGCGCAGAGAGACCAAAAGTCGCGGGAGCTAGCTGAGCGTCATTGCCCCACCTCGGTCTTGGCAGGTACCAAATGCATTTCCGTCCTCTTCTCCGACTCTGCTCCTCTTATACGTCGCAAGATGCGCAACTTTGTCGCATAGCAGAAACACATCGGGAAAGACATTCTCATAGATCCGATCATCGCCTTTTCACCTGGATACATCTCCATCCCACAATGCCTTGAGCACGTACCTTGATGAGCGGTGCCATCAAATCGCAGCCGTCCCAACGCCTCTTAACACCTTCACCACTACTACACCATGGCCTTCCCCACAACCCCCACCGCCAAACTAACCGGCCATAACGGTATCGTCCACGCCGTCGCCTACTCCTCCGGCACCCAGTCCTACATCCTAACCGGCTCCTCTGACCGCACCATCCGCCTCTACAACCCCAAGCACGCACCGCCCACCTCTGTCGCGCCCATCCAATCTGCGCAGCGCCCCCCAGGTCTCGTAAACAAATATACGGCGCACGGATACGAAGTCCTCTCCCTCGATGTAAACTACGCCAATGACAAGTTTGTCAGCACAGGTGGCGATAAGACTGTGTTTCTCTGGGACGTGCAAACCGCACAGACGGTGCGACGCTGGACAGGACACTCTGGACGCGTAAACCGCGGTGTCTTTGGCGGCGAGGGCGATAGTGTCGTTGTCAGCGCGAGCTTCGACGGCACAGTACGCATCTGGGATGTGCGATCCAACGCCTACAAGCCCATTATGATGCTCTCGGATGCCAAAGACAGCGTTTCCGACGTTGCGATTCACGACGCGGAGATTGTGGCGGCCAGTGTCGACGGGCGCATTAGAGGCTATGACTTGAGAACTGGCATGTGCCAAGTCGATGTTATAGGGCCATCATGCACGAGCTTGACCGTGAGTAAGAAGGGTACGGAGGTCCTTGTTAGCTCGCTTGATTCTTCGATAAGACTCATGGATCGTATCAATGGCGGGCTCCTGAAAACGTACAAGTACGACGCTTTTGTGAATACGGAGTTGAGAGTCAGAAGTACGCTCGGCTTGAATGATAGCGTCGTCGTTAGCGGTAGTGATGACGGCTTTGTGTTTGCATGGGATATGCTACATGAAACCTGTCTCCACAAGTTTAAACACTCAGACATGATAGAGGTCAAAGGACCACCGCCAACTTCGCTCGTAAAGGGCAAAAAGGATCTCGTGTCTGCTGTGGCGTTTTGCCAAACAAGACCTGAATGGTGTAGCGGGGGCGGCGACGGCAATGTCGTTGTATGGGGTATGCCAAGTTAGGAATTGCATGTATTGTGTATGCGCTGTTTGGATTTTCATGATACCCTTGTCTCGACAGCCTTCCCCATATGCATGGCCACTAGCTTCTACGTACGTGTCGGTCTCTGGATTGTGACGTAGGATCGCTACGTGGCCGTGCTAATCAGTCGTGGTGAAGATCATCAAGGGCGCATTCGTCGACCAACGAGAAACGATGGTGATTGCAGACTGTGTTATTAGTATTCACACACCTCATGTAGGGAACCTGTGCGCGCTTCATTTGTTTGTTGAAAGCAGCAAGAAAATAGTGTATTTCTGTAAAGAGGTCAAACGTATATGAGCCGTTTTCATCCTGAATCCAGCGTGATGCTTATACAATCTGGTCAAGGAGACGTATGGAAAAAGAAGAAGAGGAAAGCTGCCAACGCTGCAACAAAGGGGGTGCACAAGTCGTGACTTCGTAGTGCCAACAGTTATTGAGATCCTGTCTCCTGCTGAACAATCGCTGTGAAAACGTATAGAAAGTAGGCAGTCTGAGGTGAAAGAAAAGAGACATCTTGCGTAACGGGATTGGGAAACAACGAGAACAAGCCAGGAAAACTGACACGATACTCGCTTCTAAGCCAGACCTCCTAGACTTGGCGAGCGTTTGGTGCGATCGGGCATTAGCAACTAATAATAATACCTGGTCTGGTCTCCGTGCTCATAAGCATAAAGTTGGTTCACCGTGGTTGGTGGACAGGTCCATACATACACGACCACTCCTCTTTCTGATTGTCCTATCGACAAAGAGGTTAGCCAAATAATGTGCAACACCAAGAATCTGGCCTGACTCACTTCCATGGTTGAAATTTCCGGGTGTTTGCCAATTCCCGTTGGTGAACATTTCAGGGAGTCTGGCCTGCAACTCCTGTGGGTGTATAGCAAAAGCGATGAGAGCAAGAAATATACCCAGCTCTCCTGCGAGACCTCCGTAACCTAGGTAGTTTACCACCGCTGCACTCTCATAGTATATATCAGGTAGCAGCATCCCTAGCCAATTCTGATTGTTTCTTCGAGTCAAGACTGTACGGTGTTGCTCCGCATTGCAAAGATACGAGTATTGATGGTGGTGCTGAAAGTATAGAGGCTGCCAGGTGTTGGAGTGGCTGTAGGTCTGTTGCTGGGTTGCGTCACCTTTCAGAACCCAAAACCCAAACCCCCCGATATAGAAGACTGAGTATGTGCTGTATGACTGAGCGCCTCCTGGAAGCTGTGGAATTCGGTTGATCCTAGTTCCGTCACATTGCCACCACTGGCCGCTCACGCCTCCCCCTATTGCACTGACGGCTCCTACCTCAAAGGTGGGTATCCCATGATGCCCAGTGCTGTCGTACGTCTGTGAGGCGTTTGGAGTTTTGCGTATTTCGTCGATCCTGAACAAGTAGCTTGTCTTTGATCTCGTAAGTCCTGAACATGAAGGACTAACGGAATTCGGGTGACTGACCATGATGGATATCTGTAAATCCGCGGTTTTGCATATGCTCGAGACCCACAATAAGGTGTGTGTGGCTGTGCTGTGAATGCGTTTGTCGGGCTCTGTACTATGATTCCCCTTCACCACCAGACCACTTTATCCTTCATTTCCGCTCTGCGGCTCTGCGATCTTCCGGCTCTGAGAAAAGCCACCCCAGTCAAAGGGTCAGACGACAAGCTCCTACATGACGATGACGCGGGATAGGAATCTGTACGAAGCCTCTGATAAGCTAGAAGTGTTGCCAAATATGCATGGCGCAGGATCATACATCGGCTGCATGCGATAGGGAGCCAGCTGGATTTCTCCTACCCCGCTGTATGCCATCATTACCACGGGTGGCTGTAGCAAGTTGTCATATGGTTGTTTCATCTCGCCAGGGGACTAGTACGCCAGCGAATACTGTGCCAATAATGCTTAAGAAGCACTCTTCGATATGAGTGGAGTTATCGAAGTACATAAGACGCGGATGTGGGCTTGGTAGCGTTTTCGTGGTAATCGGGTTCTCGTAGCTGTCCAGCCTGTCAGCTGCAAGTTAGTAAAAAGCATTGGTGTCATCTAGCCGTCTGTGCATCGCGCTCAATCAAGTCTCATAGCCTGCATGGGAAACACCTGACTCTGGCCGCCGGCTAACCAGCGGCTCGAAAGCCACAGCGCGTGCCCAAGTGAGCCGGATGGTGGATCCCTCCATGCAGAGCGATCCAGATTCGCTGTCCTGCACGGCAGTTGGCATGAGATACCGGAGAGAACTGGTCCGTTGACAATTCAGCTAGAAATATGCTCGACATCGGGTTATTTGCCATAGTGTCGGGGGTGCGAAGGATGATCCGGTTCCGAGAAGAAGCACGCAAGGAAGTGAACTGGTCCCGTACGTTGTATTTCCCACCTAACGAACGCACTCCGAGGAAACAACCAACGCCCTACAACAATGTTTTGAGTCGTTCCAAGTATAATAGGAGATTGGTAGTAAACTAATGGACCGTGCCTGCTCCCTTCGTCTGGTCGCACGATTATCGCGATCGAGATTTGCACGTGCTCGAACGTGGAAAGGAGCGAATGAGGGATGCGGCTCTGCGTGTGATGAGGGGTTATAAGCCGGCGTAGAGGCACTACTACTAGCCAACATTCATGCGGGCGCTTATCGTGTCGAGCGGCACTAGTTTCTGATGGCCTCCGTGTACCTGGCGGTAATGCGACGCGTTTCCAGTAAGTTCTTTTTGTTTTGGTCTTTCTGATACGAACTGAGGTTGCTTCTAGTTTGCAGGACCGAGGGGCCTATGGGAATTAAGTAGACGCTTGCAGGATTAGGCTGACGGTGCTAAAGCCGGTGGAGGACCTCCCCATGCATAGTTTGCCTTCTTTGCTTCGCCTCTCTTTATTCTGTACGGTTCTATTGGCGAGTTTTTTTAAAGCAGCTAATGGAAGCAGCGGATGTGCTCCCCTTGGTAGCGCCAACGGATTGCTGATCGAGGCATATGTTTCTACGACCTGCAGGATCGTGCACAAATCTCTCACCGGATCTCGAACCTTGTAGCTGAACAACCACCCTCTAGGCGACGAATCTCGGTAGAAGAGGCGAGGAGAAACTCACCGGTCACGCCCAACGCTACAGGAAACGCTCGTCAAAATCAGGGTCATGCGCCCGCCGCCACTGCTGAATGCCCAATCGAAAGAGGCAGTGTTCGTCAGCATCCGCACTGGAATCAGGGTCTGCCACAGTCTGTGCCGTATCCGCAGCTGCCCTCGAATCCAGAACCCAGTCAGATAAGGCACATCCAGACTACGACCCCGCACGCATTACTCTCGACACAATTGTAGCCCAGACAAAGGCTCGAGCGAGATCCTAGCAGTGTCTGGCACCCGGAAAACCTGGCAGGCGTGATTTTTTTTTCATGGGGACGCGTAGTAGAACAATGGGAAAAGGCTGCAGCTTTCCGATGCCAAGCGAATCCTTGAGGTGTTGGCTCCCAATAGCCACTTTGGTGATCCCTCCAGCACCCTTTTAGATTTTGCAAAAGGCTTGATCTGGGCTTACAAATTCTCGCGACTACTGAGCAGGCCTCCGGGAAGTCAGCTACGATGCGCCTTAGGATGACAATATCGAGAATGCCTCCGGGATCGCCGGCTGAAAACTTCAAGTATGGGTCAATAACTAAGAAATTCGTCGGTTGAAGACACCATGATACTACTAGGGGCGAGTCAAAAATAAATAAGCACGACGTTGATAATCGAGAGGTATCAATGCCCCGAGCCCTGTTGTCGGAAGGCCCGCGTGAGGAGTGGGACGCCCTGGCAACTGGACATTGGTCATATGACAAGGTTAGTATGCACTTGCGCTTGCTCACGCAATTCTCGACTTGAGAAGCAAAGAAATGCCTGATGGGAAAATAGGCGGCTCAGGTGCCCGTCACCGAGATGATTAATGCCAATCGAACGGCTTCTCAGCAGCACACCAACACGGAAGCTGATCCCGAGGGATACGAATTGTGAAGCCATCAGAATTAGCCATCTCGTGAGCATTCCAGAGGCCGGAGATACCAGCCCGCCCCTTTGTCACTGCCATCTAGCACCCAAAAGTCAATCGAATGGCTCAGGGCCTGGCAAGCGACTGCCGGGACGCGGGTATCTGCCGTGCCGACGACATCTCGAGAGCCTATGTGGGGACACGGACTCCGGGGCGAATGAGCGTACGAGGCGTAGTTGAAAGGCTGGGAGAACCTGGAGTCCTGGCGCTAAGCGGTCGAGGGGGTTTGGGGCGTTGCAAGCGATGGCAAGTGAATATATTGTGGCTCGACTCTGAGCGCACGCAGATTTGGCTTGGGGCTTGTCCGAGGAGGCTGATAACATGCGGAACATGGGGGAAAAGAGATGAATGAGGTTGAGTTTGGCATGCGGGAGCTAAGACTGGAAGGGCCAGATGACGGTTCTTTCCTCAAGGCAAATGCGGACGCCGTAGCCTTCCGGCCAATCATGAGTCGCACATGCCACGCATAGCATTTGCCTGATTCTGGTCCGCACAACGACACACGATCCTTCCCACGTCAGCAACAAAGAAAGAGCCATTAAACAACACATTACGGATATCTCATAGACTGAGGCTACTATTCCATGTTCTCCTGCATGGTAATTGTGCTCTTTTGCTGTCCGTAGGCATTGAGCTATCAAGATCGTGACTACATGTCCAGAATCATAAAGTCTGGTCTTTACGAAATCTAGCTGCATCAAGTTTGCACGTGAGCGAAAATCCACTTATGAGCACGACGCTCCTTTACTATTGTGCACAGTCATATTATCTTGGTTTGTATCGATCAGACCCTACGCCAAGGTTGGTTGATCTGTTCTTTGCCAAAATTCACCTCATGGAGAGTCTTCTCCGATATAGCCATTCCTTGTGATTATTTATCACTAAACAGGATTGGGGAAACAGAGACCTTCGCATCTCGATATATAAATAGAATTTTTAACCAATATCGCAGTTTCTGGGCGATATCTATCCGAGAAGTGTGTTGATTCCATCTCAAGAAGCATTATCGATTGTGGCATATTTCAAGCTTTGAAATAAAGGTGCATTGCTTAAGAGTATGCTGAGAAACCTCAGTACTTCTTTTGATAACCCTGAGTAGGATGAATGCATTTTTCGACAGCGAAAATGCTTCATTGTTCTCTAATCACCCGGCAGCTACCGGATATGACCCAGAATACGCCGGTCCGAATAAACAATGCTAGCCCGATAATAATCGGACATATCCCCAAATTCCCGACAACTGTCGGGCCATACATAATACTCCTATATTCCCTATTCAGTTCAGATTGTCTAGCAGCCGCCGTCAGATAGTATGGTGATCATGTGAAGTGCACATTCATACAAGAGAGGCTGGTATAAGGTGAAGATGCGGTATCTAGCCACATCTAGGGGGCACTATAGGCAGCCTAGCTGCCCGACATCTCTTCCTGTCACTAAACTGCTCTTTAGTACTAGATGTCTAGAAAGCTAGTACTAGTTTAGCTAGATAAAGGCCGAAGCACCACAGTCACACATATAGCACAAAATACCAAATTGTAACTGGCTAGATAGAACGGCCTTTGGCCAAAGTCCTACATTGCCAACGGCCGATACAGGACTATAACGAAACAATAAGTAAACAAATAGAGGACACTGTAAATATGAGCTCTGGTTGCTGAATGAAATCAGTCATTGGCGATCCTGAGGGTTTTGCCAGTACAGGAAATATGATCCATGAGCCACGAAGTAGACATCTATTTGCCTCAATCAACAAAAGGGGCAAGAACGAGAATTATGGATTAGTCATGGCTTACAGTACAAGAAGTGGGTGGGATTCGCTGATCTGTTCCTCATGAATCAGAGTTATTCTCTAACATCGTCCCGCGCCGTGCTTCCCCCACCGGCTGGCATGCGGCAATTGATCAGGGTCATGGATGTGGCCCTGAGGCAAGAGAATCACAGAGTCATCTTTAAGCTGTAATGCTGCAATCAGACCTATATCGGCGCTGTAGCCAGACAAAGTCCCAGAGATGGGAGGAGGACGCTCGTCCGTAGTAGACGAATTGAGCCAGATTCAGTCGACGTTTCGGACCATACTCGACCGAGTGTAGTATCCGAACAGCATTCGGGGAAAATCTACAGGAAATGTGGATTTGGGACGCGACACTATTCACAGGAGCAGGAATTTCGTCGTCCAGTAACAAGCTAACTAAAAACTCAATGGTTTTAACGTCAGAGCGCCTTGGATGTATTTTACAAAAATTGCCAAATGGGGTAATGCTAACAGAAGATAGCTACATCATAAACGCTTTTAACCATACGAGTTTTTCATGAGCTCGACGGAGTTTGAGAAAGCATTCATATCAGCAGCATATTTGTTGAATACTTACCAGCGCTGTCTGCAAGAAAGAGACATGCATTTGAAAGTTTAATTTTTTACAATATATTGCACGATTGTTTCCAGAAATGGATCTGCCAACCTGTAAGAACGCCATAGTACCTCTGAACGGGAATCTTGATTATAAGTTAAACACAAATGTTGAGAGCCTCAGGCATCGCAATCTTACCTTTGCTATCTGGACATGTAATGCTTCGGCGCAATACCAGAAGATCAGCAGCCTAGTAGACAGATAGTAGTCAAAACAGTATAGTACAAGGATGATTTCGTGGTGAGGCTTAGAGGCATGTCTAAGTACAGGAAAACAGTCAAGGGGCTAACCCAATGAGGTAAGCCTCTAGCAATAACTGCTGCCATAACATGTCAAGTGAACAGGCGTCTCTCTATCTCGATCGAATATAAACGGGGCAGTTGGGTAGTGGGGAGCAAGCGATATGGTGCGGATAACGCTCAAAATACTACATATCTAACCTTTATTAGCAATGTCTCCACGTCCTGTCCTACATTAGCATGCGTTCCTGCCTCATCGTCATGGGCGGAACAGGCATGTACCTGTTCTTCCGGTGCACGCCAGTAGAGTAATTGAACCTGAATCTTCCAACAAGACACATGAAATCTGCTCCTGAACGATCCAAGAGGAAACGCCAAGTACTAAAAAAACAATCCAGGACAAACTGAGACACAAAATCGAAGGCTACTGCCGTGAGTGCAGCACCCAAACCATCCTCTCCTACGCTGTCGCCATAGTATCCATCCCGACAGACTGGATCTTCGCCACGCTCGCCATCTTCCTCCTCTGGGACGCTCAACTCGATTGGCGCGTAAAAGGCGGCGTAATGGGCATGTTGGGTCTCGGAATCTTGTAAGTCCATCCCACCAACAATCATGCACGCCCCATCACCAAGCCCATCCCATCCCATCCCCAGCCCGGCTATCCACCCCTTTCCCCCCAATCAAACTAACTCTCACCGGGCGCCTCCATCGCCCCCATTGTCCGCCTAAATACATCATTGGCCTCAACGACGCCACCCGCTTCCTCCAAAACCTCATCGCAATCCTCGTCTGGGCCACGGCCGAAATGAACGTCGCCATGTTCGTCGCCAACCCCCCCGCCTGCCACCCCTTACTCAAACACGTCTCCACGCGCTTCTCCACCTGGTCCGCCAGCAACTCCCGCTCCTACGCCTCGGGCATTTTCGGCTCCAAAAAACCACACCCCCCTTCCACCAGCAACGCCATCGACTCCAACAACAAATGGCTGGAGCTCGACGACCAACAACAACACCAACAACGTCCGGAGTCGAGCCGCACGCGGAGTTATCTGAGTAACAAGTGCAAGGGATGGGGATGGAGACGAAGATGTATGGAGATCTGGACGATTGTGGGAGTGAGGAGAGTTTGGATGCAAGGGATGATGGGAGTCAGAAGAGGATTGTGAAAAGGTCGAGTTTGGATGGGTTGCAGGTTGATGTGCAGAAGGATTTTCGGGTGGAAATTAGTCATAGGTTTGATGGTGGCGGGAGGGGAATGTAGCGAGGGAGGAAAGAGGATATGGATAGGATACAGGCGAACAGGGTGTAGAAGGGTCGGCTGGGCCGATCGCGGGAGGTCAATGGATGAGACGAGGCCTTAAAAGTAAAAATATATATACATGTATGATATTAGGTATACACAATGTGTACAGGTGTGCCTGTGGGAGTAAGACGTTTGTACTTTCTAGTAGGACGGTGATGGTGATATCTAGGGGCTAGGTATTCGTCTGTGAGAAAGTTGGCTATCTCGGTGCTCGCCCGTTATAATCCACACCAGGCACAGCAGTGTAATTCCCAAAACAATCATACTCAAAGTCAATCTCAGCACTCCTCTTCTTGAGCACCTCGACCACATTGTCGAAAGCGCAAAGTCCATCTGCGTCCTCGGGACATCCCGGGTGGGACTCATGGATCGGGACAACAGCGTCGTTCCTAGACGCATTCGTTAACAAACCCCTCTGCTTCACCAAACAGCAGTCGCTTAGGGAAAGGGTGCAGCGAGGAGGGATGTGAAAGAAGAAAGAGAGGGGCACTCACACGATAAACCTAACCTGCTTCCCTGGCGTCCTGCCCTTGCATTCGAGCACCTGCGTAGTAAAATGCGTCGCAAACGGCACCAGCTTACTCGCAACAAACGTATTCCCCCCTTCGTTCCTCCTCGCGCTCAACGGCTCCCCCTTGAACAACGCAGTCAGGTTAAACGCGGTAAGCACATCCAGCACCACAACCTCATGCGTCGCATCCGCATAGATACTCTGATCCAGCGGAAAATACGTCGACGTGTTATCAAACGTCTCGTTCAGTGCTGAGTTGGGCCGAGGGAAGGTATGGGTAAAACGTGCAATGTACTCGTCTAGATACCCCTTTCCCTGTGCGGCGGAAACGGGGGAGCCGGGCCCGTTGTTGTAGTAGAAGGAGAGGTCGAGGCAGTATTCGTAGTTCAGAAAGTCTTGCTCGCTGAATAAGGCGCAGAAGGGTGAGGAGCCCAAGGCGTGGGTTTCGTAGGAGCAGAGTTGGAGCATCGAGAATGCATCGTAGGGGGTAAGGGTTATGCCGTGGGCCTGGGATTGGAGGCGCGCGAGTGTGGCGTTGAAGACGTTGGCGGCGAACTCAATGGCAAGGGTCTTACCAATTCTGCCGCGAGAGGCGATGTTGGAGTTGTTGCAGATTTTGTAGGGGGCGCCCGAGTTGTTGAGGCCGCGGGTTTCGACAAGGATTTCGATGTTGACTTGGGAGAGGTATTCGGGGACGCCGAAGAAGCCGGCGGCAAAGTTTGCGGCTGTACGAACCATGCGATCTTGACTCTGGGTTCTGAATACTGGAATTTTTCCGGATCGGGTGAAGTTGTTGAGGAGGTGGCCGTAGAGCTGGCGGTACTCGACTCCCAGCATGAAGTTTTGGCTGCGACCGAATGGTGTAAGAAGTTCAGCGCCCAGTTTGTACCTCCAGGCACTCAAGAAGGCAAGTTCTCCAGAGAACGAAAGCCCGGTCTTGGTGGCATTGGCCAGCTTCGAAGCGAATTTCGCTGGCGCGGCGTTGCCGGCAGGATACCTGGCTCCATGGCGGTACAGAAGATGCATTTGTGTAACATCGCATCCCTCAGGAATCAAAGGACTGGCATCTGGCAAACCATAATCGGCGCTGCGAACCGAGTACCACGGACTGAGATTACCCCAATACTTTGAAATGTCAAAGCCAGGAGACTGAGACCCGCTTCCGTGCGGCTGGGGCTTGATCAGTGGCCAGGAAAACGCAGCCTGGTCGTTATACGGATGGGATGGTGCAGTCTCGATGGCATTGGGCTCAACTCCAGTCGGTGTAGCTACATCTCGTGTCAACTTTTGCTTTTCTTGCCACGTCCTCAAATATACTCACGTCCAGGAAACCCAACCACGTCCTCCGGCGGAAAAAGCGAAGGATCAGCCTGAGCTAAACACACACACCGTTAGCAACCTCCCCTCCCAGTTCAAAAAAGCCGAAAGACTTACTCCCAGAAGGCGGATACACATCCATAGTGCTCCTCCCCACATCCGCCGCCGCCGAAACCGTCGTCGTAGCCGAAGGCGGTGCTGCACCGACCCCCATAACAACCAGCACAACAACCCCAGCCCGTCTCATATTCATCTTCATATTCATCCTCTTTCTAAACTCCTACCAGCCTCGATTCTCCCTTTTCTCCTCGCAAGGCAGAGTCCAGTTAACAATACTCAAGACCAAGGAATAACAAGCACGCCAAGCCTTTCTCGCCGAGAACCGTTTTAATTTAAAAAGCTTGACTCTGGGAGCTGCTCTTTATAGCCCACTTGTCTTGCCCAACACGGAATTATGTATTTTGACAGGTATGCAGGCAGGACGCTTCATTGTTTCCTACAGCCAATCGGCGGGACGGATGGAGCCACAGAGCTTGCCCGAATGAGCATGGAAGCAGGGATACGGAAGCCGCTGACGTCTACAGGAGCGTTGGGACAAGGCACGGGTACGGTTGCAGAAGGAGGAGAGCGGGTGCGGGAAGGGGGGGAGGGGGGTTAGGATTGGGTAGCTACAACACATTTTCTTGCTCTGCGGTATTTGCTAAGTAGACCAAGGCTTTGTGATGAGCTGATTTTGTGATTGGGCATGCTTCAGTTCCCCAGATCAGGGATTTGGGGGGAGCGTTTTGGAATGAGGCTCAAAGGATGTTTCTGTTTGTTCCTTTCTTTTTCTACCACAGCTATGATGAAAAGAAAGCTTGGTACCAGACAAGATATGGGGAAGCGCAATAAAGTGAAAGCGATTACACGTGGGCGAGGGGCACTACCCACAATATATCGATTCGAGCTAAAGTACCAAACTTACCCCAGTCACCGCAGATCGAAACGAGAGGCACACACGATGAAGAAAAACTATCATGGCGGCATTTGAATTAGAAAGAACCTAGAAATCTGATTTATACAGTGAAAGAAACAGCTAAATTATGCCCTTACCCCAGTTTGAATGCCTCATTCGTGAACCGAGAGAGTCTCCAAGAAAAACACCTATGCCAATGCCTTGATCAGGGCAGTCCAACGGTGTGTCCTCGTTAAAATCTCATAACCCAGAGTCATGAAGCGCTTTCATTAGTCGTTAACGAGTTCCCGTTGCACTACGCCAAAAGAAACCGAAGATTGCGCCGCTTTTTCTCGCAATTTGATATCGTATCGAAATGTTACCAGGGAAACACGAAATCAAAAGAAAGTAGGACCGACAAGACAGAGTCGGTCCAGGGAGTCATCTACAAAGTCTAGCGTCTGCTCGTGACGCATAGAGGAAAACGTCTAAGCAATGGGCCAGCGGGCACGCAAGCCCTGGGTCCATTGGCCATAGAGAATATCAGCAAGCAGGGCTTGTTGCTCCATACCAGGCTCGACGTAACCTGGTAGCTTCTTCTCATCAAAGGCCCCAAGAGCCTCAGTACCGAAGCCCTTTTCAACAACGACAAGTGCGCTCTGTGGACGTTTGTGGGATTTGAGTTGCGGAGACTTCTTTGCAGGTTTCAATGCTTTGATTGGAGAGCCACCGCTCATGGGCGTTGCTGGAGTAGAGGGGGCGCGTTCATAGTCTTCTGAACCTTTACTGTCTGTTGTTGAGATGGATGTATTCGAGGTGCTGGGGCGAATTCGGCTGGTTCCTGATCCGTGCACAGTAGTACCTCCTAAGCTGATCTCGCTAGTCTTGGTGTTGTGCCTGTAGGGTGATTGTGATGACGAGACTTGAATACCGAGTGCTGAGGCGAGCTTCGCATCGTTCTTCAGACGATCGACAATGTTCTTGAGAAGCATGAACTCTCCATGTGGGTCGACTTCATCGAGATGCTGCCACGCCTGAGCGACGCGACCAATAGCATCCCGCTGACGAGGTGATGCAGTATCTGCGTGTGCTTCCTGGAATACCGAATCCAAGACCTTGCTGTAAGCCCGTCGACCGTACAGTGCATCTTTAGTGATGGGCATATGCGCATTGTCGGGGCTTGGCGGTTCGTTCTCATTGTTGAAATCGAGGGGATGGTCAGAGTTTGGGGGAGACGGCCGGAAAGTGCGGGCTTCTGGGTTGGGATGGAATGATTGGTTGCCCTGGTTGGTTGGTTCGTTTGTGTTGTTTGAGCGTGCTGGAGGACGACGCTCGTCGGACAAAACGCGTTTAAAGTGCCTCACAGTCGATGGGGAGTTGCCAAATGTAAGGTCTACGCCCAGAGGCTGCTTGTTGGCGGTGCTGGCATTGGTAACGTTGCTGAGATTGCTAGGCTGGCCAAGGTTGCTAACTCGGCGGGCAGTTGGTGTATTGCCAGAAGGCACTCGCAACGCAGTGACTTGAGACTGTGGTCGAGGGGGTGTTCGACGACGAGTTGACGCAGGTGACTCTGTGACGTCACCCAATGGTGCTGCGTTGAGGTCCATGCGCTGCATCCCACTTTGTGCCTCATCCACGGCGGTGGGTATCCGAGTGGATTTCCGTTGCAGCTGCTTCATGGTTTGTCGTGGCCCTACCGTTCCGCGCTTGACTGTGTCGAAGTCCCATGCGTCGTCATCTTCTGCCTTGGCGGAAAAGTCAACCCTGGAAAGCTGTTAGCATCTTCTTGGGAGAAACTGACTATACACTAACATTGTCTCTTCATAGTACTTGCGCTGAGATACCGCCTGCTGCTCCCTCTGAGCGTCCCACATCTGCTTGCGCTCAACCAACTCGCGGAGGGCCTCAACCTTGCCCGCTCGCTGAATGAAGCGATGCTTCAACAGTTCCTTGGCTGACGCACGTCGGTCGGGATCCTTGACCAGGCATTGGGCGACAAAGTCTTTGAAATCCTTGCTCCAGTGGTCGCCTTCTAGCCTAGGTGCCGGATTTTTGGGAATTGTGAAGAGCACCTTCATGGGATGGGATCCTGCATGCGGAGGTGCACCCTCTGCCAACTCCATGGCGGTAATGCCCAAGGACCAGATGTCGGCTCTAAAGTCGTAGCCAGCTTCCTGGATCACCTCCGGAGCCATCCAAAACGGAGTGCCGACAAAGGTCATGCGTTGAGATTTCATGCTGGTGAGTTGAGCGGCAACACCAAAGTCGGCTAGCTTGACCTTGCCTTGGTCCGTGAGAAGTACGTTGGCGGCTTTGATGTCACGATGAATCTTGCCAGACGAATGAAGGTAGTCGAGTCCAAGGAGCAGTTCTCGACATGTAATGGCAATGTGTGCTTCGCTGAAAGTTCCGGGTGCCAACTAGTCAAATCAGTCAGGAAATCGATGGAGGGTATGTAATTGAGCATACCAAGTCGGCAGCCGACCCTCCGCCCAGGTACTCCATGACGATCCATAGCTTGACGCCCTTAACGAAGCTGGTCTTGTACTCGGTGACGTAGGGGCTGTGACAAGTGCTCAGGAGCGAGATCTCTGCCTGGATATCGGCCAACTCTTCGGTGCTGTCTTCGAGGTCGATCTGCGGGGGATGAGTATGGGGGATCGCCCGGGGTGCAGGTGGATGCATACGTGTTTGATGGCCACCGTCTCGCCGGTGGTCTTGTCGATTGCCTTGAAGACTTTGCCGAAGCTCCCGCCTGTAGCATGGTCAGCGATTGTGGGTAGTGCAGGGAACAACACGCACTGCCCAGCTCCTCCATGACCTGGTAACCCTCGGCCATGGTAGGCGACATTTTGGGTAGTCGTAAGCTGCGGGGTGAAGTAGCGGTAAGACAAGGCGCAGGACGAGGGCAGGGCGCGCACGGCGAGCGGATCCAGGGGGGAATGGCAGATAGTAATAGGGTGCGGGATGGGATGGTGCTACATGTCCGCGGCGACGGTTGGTGGTGGTGTATATCCACCGGAGCGCAGGGTCCTCAGCCCTGCCATCGCCGAGGCAACGAACTCGCCTCCATCAACAAACGCACAACCCCCCACCATGACGTTGGTCTGGTATTGCGACGAACACGGAGCCACAGGGCACCCAAGCGGAAGCCGCCACAAAACAAAATCGAATGACGGCGTTGCAATGCGACCCGGCTAGCAGGGCCAATGTCGAAACGCGACTTCGCGCAAGGCGAGCAGACGAAGGGAGGCAGCGGGTTCCTGGCCAGCCAGACGGCGGGCGAGCACACCATGTCGATTGCTTACTATCCCCCCCTGCATAAGCTCCACAGCCAACGGGCAGCTGCAGCAGAGGTGGTGGCATCGACGTTGAGCCCCATGGCGGGCTTCTGGATGCCAGTTGCATGGGTCGCTTTGGGAGTGCCGACGCGGCATGCTTTTTAGGCTGGCGTGGAGAGAGAGCATAGCGACGCGGTTGCCAGGACAAAAAGGCGCCTCACCGGGCAGCGCCCGCGCCCGCGCCAGCGCGTCAACCAGGGCGTCTCATCACATGAGATGGCGGCCCAGAGCACATTCGGCAGACAGCGTGTTTGCAGGGCAGGGCGGGCAGTGGCTGTGCGCCCGCGACTGGCAACCATGGTTGTGCTGGTCTCACGAGGCGCGAATAGCCTCACCCGACAGGCATCATGTGTACGAATGCTTGCTTGGTCTACACATGCGTACGCTCGTGACATGCAGCTGTTCACCGCAACAGCACGACGGACAGGATGCGGACAGAGTACACGGTAGCCCTGCTGTGGCTGCATCCAGGGGCTTCTTTTTCTGCTCAATGGTCGAATTACGTGGCCTGGCCCCTCATTTCCGAAGATGCCAATCCAATCCGGCCATGGATGCGGCCATGGTATTACCAGACATAGGGGATGCGCATGCCAGGCACGGCGTATGCAAACAGGTGCTTTTTCGACGTGTCGTGCACAAGGCACTGCCACGACACAGCATGGCGGCCGTGGCGACTCGCCTACTCTGCTGCCAGCTACAAAAGATGCAGTCTCCAGCATCCGACGCGCCGTTGAGCCACCATGCCACTCCTTCTACATACACCTACATATACATGGACAAGGGCACGCAACCAGGCCAATCCCAGGAACCTCAGTGCCAGGAAATGGCTCCCAATCCGGCTTATTGTGGTCTGAGCTCGTGAGCGCATGAGAGACACGGGTTCAAAGACTACGGCTCTGGCTGCAGCGCAAAGGAGATGAATGCTCGCGGTCTGCTCTTGACCTCTCTCACGCCCGCCACAAATGCCCTCTTCAATGTCTCCGGCATGGGTTCTCGCTCCACCGCTGGTCCAGCGCTCTTGAGATCGTGGTTCTCGTGGTTCTCCTGGCTCAGAGGCTCGCTGCTGCTCCGATTGGTCGGCCCACCCACAGCCCTTTTGGCCCTCTACCTCGAAGTCTACGGCAGCTCCCCAGCCGCCGCCTCGCTTATTCTTCACCGACTCGCTCGCCGCTTTCATCTCCCAACCCTCTTCTGTGCACTCGCAACCACGCAACGTAGGCCGCATCCTCTGTCCGATCGTGGTCCACCACCTGCCATGGATCGAGCACAGACACAAATCCTGCACCACAAAGGGGCAGACCCTTCATCTCACGCCGAAATATCATCTGTATCTGCCCACGCCGCCTCCACGCCCGCCTCTCCCTCCCAACCTCCTGCAAAAGCCATGTCGGCGCACTCCCGCTCCAGGACGGTGGACATTAACGGCCAGAGCAAGCGCCTCTCGCTGCAGTTCCCTATCCAACCCACTGCATCCGCAGCCACTCCCACATCTGCCACACGCACGCGCCCCCAGTCATGGATGAATGGCGCCTCACCCACCCCATCGCCGGAGCCCCAGGAGACGCCTCACGAGACCAACATTCTCGCCGTCCTCGCTGCCCAGGAGCGCTATGTGCTGGAGCTCAAGGAGGAACTGAGCAAGGCAGAAGCCGACTTGAACATGCTCAAGTCGCATTGGGCCCGCCATGAAGCCAGTAAGCGCCACAACCAGGTGCGCAGAGTGGCTCCATTACAACCTCTGGACACTTCGCTTGCAAACTCGCCGCCTGCCCTGTTCGACGACGATGCCTCGGGCTTGTCAATGCAAAAGGAAATGGAGCGCAGAAAGAACCTCCTCAGTCACTCCAAGCCCGCACAGCGCAAGGTCTTCAGCGGCTCGCGCCATTTGCGCACCCTGTCACTCCTCTCCCCAGAACGCGTTGACTTGCCCTCCTTTTCTCACACTGCCGACCTTTTGGAAAATCAATCCCCCATCACGCGGCCTCTGCACTCCGCGCGAACATCCACTTCGTCAGAAATCACGCGCCCACTAGCCTCCCCCGCAGAGCATGACCGTTACGACATGGGTGCCATGCCAACCATCCAGCGTGAGCAGCTCATCCGTGCCGGCACACAAATGGCTACCGACTTCAAGAAGGGATTATTTACTTTTATCGAGGACATTCGTCAGGCTACCGTTGGCGATGAGGCAGTTCATCACACGGCCGACTCTGCTTCTGGTTCCACTAGCGCTAAGGGCTCCAAGACTAACCACAAATCGTCTGAAACTCGCCCCCCACTTGGTCGCTCTTCTGGCTCCAAGAAGTCGACGCAACAAACTGGCTCTTTTGGTGATGACTTTTGGAAAGAAATGGGCCTCAATGACCCCAAGGCTACGGCCACGAATAAAAAGGCGCAAGCGGTCAAGAACACGAACACTCCACAAAAGCAAATACGCAAGGTGGCTTCCGAGGAGGACTGGGACAATTGGGACACCCCCAATGACTCGCTCCTCGTTGACGTCACAGATCCCAAAGACAGTTCAGACGACTCTGATGCCCATAATTCATCTATATCCGGCTTAGATGGCTCCAATACCAGCAGCAGCGCCAGGTATCATGCCAAGCGCCATGATTCCAAAGCCTCGTCGCTCACCTCGATCAACCAAGACGACTTTGTGCCCCGCGAGCAAAAGCGCTCTTCCATCACTTGGCCCGACATGACAAAAGTCTCGCCCAGCAACTTGAAGCGTACGGCTTCGCATCTGATGAAGGAGTGGGAGAAGCAGCTGACGCCTCCCCCAGAGTCAAGAAATCAAGACTACGCCCATGGCGACTACATGAATTAACGAAGGGTCCTGTAGCGTTCCCACTTGTGATATCCAGCATTACGAAGCCACGCCACGACACGTCAATGTATTATTCAAGATTGACCACATGTAGCAGGCGGTTTTTGCAAGCAGCGTTTGAAAGGCATGACGTTGGCGCAATTGTAAATAAAGCTTTGAAACCTAGCTTCGGGCAGACATGAATTGTCGACAGAAGCATAATGAACAAATTTCAGCAAATTGATAACACGAATTTTTTTTCTTTGTTTGTTTCATGTGAGTAGTTTTGTGCACTTACCCACCCCACCGCCTCTCTGGAAGAGTTGGACTGTTGGGAAGACTGCCAAGTCCCGCACTCCGGCATTTTCCGTCCTCCGCTCTGAACTCCGCAAAATGTTCCTGCGCAGTGGCGGCGCATCGTAATTGCATCGCAATAAGCAACAGCCACCTCACCTTTTCCCTCCACACTTTCTTGATCCTCTCTTTCCTTTTCTTCCCGGTTACAAGCCATGGCGTTTCCTGGAGGTCCGGGCGCGATGCCAGCATCCATGAACCCAACCGCTGGTATGTCAGAGCAGGAACAGCAAATGGTGAAGGCGGTATGGACGGTCTAGGCATGCAGCACAGATATTTGGCTCACAGTTTGTAGATGCAAATGGGTATGGAGTCTTGTCTAGGCAAGACGGTAATGGCTGGTGTCATGGGAGGAGGCCTGGGTGCCATGTTTGGACTGTTCATGTCGTCGGTATGTATCTCCAATCTCCATACAGGTGAGAGAGGAAGTAGTCTAACATATTTCAGATGCGATATGATACACCCATGTCACAACCACTTCCCATGACCACACCAACTACTCCAGTACCTAGCCCCTCAGTTGCAGCGGGTATAAAGCCCTCGACAGTCGCTTCAAGTGCATCCTCTTCCTCCGCCGCTGCCACCCTACCCAACCCCACTGCAGCAGCAGGGACCATTCCGATCACCGACCTCCCTCTGAAGCAACAACTCCGCGCCGGTCTACGCGACATGTACCGCTCCTCCATCTCCTCTGGTAAGAACTTCGCCAAGGTCGGCGCCATATTTTCGGGTACCGAGTGCGCAATCGAGGGTCTCCGTGCAAAGAACGATCTATACAATGGCGTTGCAGGAGGATGCATAACTGGAGGTATCCTAGCAAGAAATGCTGGGCCGCAGGCTGTGGCTGTGGGATGTGCAGGTTTTGCCGTGTTCTCGGCCGCGATTGATGCATACATGCGTATGCCAGAGGATGAGAAGAGCAAGCCTATTGCATAATGAAAATGGAAGGATATTTACGTGAAAGGTTTCTGAGCAAAGGAAAGGAAACTTGGAGGGGGTTGAGAGCCACGATGTACGATTACTGTATATCACTGTCGGTTAGAATTGGGGCGCGACTCGCAACTTTAGCATTGGGCGGCGTTTGGTAATATAGCGAATCCCATATCAGGAGCAATTTAGACTCACATAGGCTCCGTTATATTTCTCGCAGTATATAGCATAGTACAGCAATGTTGTCGAATGTCCGAAGTGTTACATTTATCTATCTACCAAGTGGACAACTAGAACGCAATCAAAAACGATCATCATACTAACTTTTAGATACAAAGCACATGTGGTTGCATGTACTGCAGAATCTAAAAACAACCCATCACTCCTTGTAAGAACATGTCGGCATTGGTAGCCGTACTAGTCACTGGCTCTGGCCAATCACGTCCCACAAGCTTTTTCACGCACCCCTCCAAAAAAAAGTTGCGCCCCACTAATTTTCCCGCCACAATGACCGAAATCTTTCCCACAGGCAAGACAGCGTTTTTGACCTAGTCATATACTCTTTCCTGCCTAAAATATCGCGACTGGAGAGTAACCGGGAGTGCGCATCACTCCAAAGAACAAAATACGGGATACAAACCAGAAAGAGAAGGGTCGGATTTCAAAGCGCACACCATGGAAGCCTCACTGTCCACCCAGCAAAAGCCCATTCACTCACTTATCCTCGACACAGGCCCTCTGATCAAAAACATCGTGTCTATCTCTACCCTCATCAACTCTGCCGAGGAACTCTACACAACCCCCGACATCCTACGTGAAGTTCGGGACGAAGCAACCCGATCACGTGTACAAACTACTCTCGTTCCCTTTTTGAAAATCAGAACTCCCAACCCAGCTAGCTACGATGCCGTTGTTGAGTTCAGTAAAAAGACTGGAGATCATGCCGTGCTGAGCAAACAAGATCTGGGTATTTTGGCGCTGGCGTATGAGGTGCATTGTGAGAAGAATGGGGGAACGTGGGGACTCAGAGAGGTGCCGAAGGGGGAGGTGAAGAGGAGGCCTGAGGATGTTCAGAGGGAAAAGGCTGAGAAGAACGAAAGGGAGAGGTTGAACAAGGAGGCAGCGGAGGCTGGTGTGCTGTCGAAATCTGCGGCTAAGCGGAGACGTAGGGCGGAGAAGGCGAGAAATGCGGCTGCAGAGGGTACGGAAGAGGTACGGGCGGAAGAGCAAGAGGTACCAGAGAGTGGTGAGGTAGAAAAAGAGGATGGCTGGGAGCAGCCGACTGGAAAGCGTGCAGCTAAGGCTAGGGCGCCCAAGTCGACAAAGTTTAACTTTAAGCCTGCGGAAGAGAAGGCTGAGGGTGAGGCTGCTCAGGAACAGGAGAAGGATGAAACTGCTCCAGCTAACGATGATCAAGAGGATGGAGGGGTTTCCATCACCCAAGAGGAAGTAAAGGAGCAGATACAAAAGCAGGTTGCAGGACAAGTTCAGGATCAAATTCATGAGCAGGTCCATGAGCAGGTCCAAGAACAGATCCGCGAGCAACTTGCAGATAAGGGCAAAGAGAAACTTGAGAGTCAGGGCATGGAGAAGGTGGAAGAGAAGGTGGAAGAGCAGGTCCAGGAGCAAGTTCGAAAGCAGCTTCAAGAACAACTCGGTGAGCAGGGACTTATCGAGAAGCCGGCAACAGTCGAAGTACCAAGCGCAAACATTCATGTTGAGCAGAATGCAGAACTGGCCGTCACACCAGAGCACCCGGCAGATCAGGAAGCTACCGAAGCCCCTTCCCAGGAGCTTTCTCTTGAGCACGATATGTCCTCACTCTCCATAACCCAACAACCCACCCCACCCACTACCGACGACTCAGCCGCCGAGTCGGACTCAGATGGCGACTGGATTACGCCCACCAACCTCTCTGCGCACCAAGCCGCCGACTCAGACCTACAATCCCACCTCCAAACTGCCTCCAAACCCGCCCAACTCGACCTCGCAACCATGACCACAGACCACGCCATGCAAAACGTGCTCCTCCAACTCAACCTCACCCTTCTCTCCCCCACCCTCCAACGCATCAAAACCATAACCTCGAAAATCCACCGCTGCCACGCCTGCTTCCTCATCACCAAAGAAATGGCCCGCCAATTCTGCCCGCGCTGCGGCCAACCCACCCTCCAGCGCGTCTCCTGCAGCACCAATGCAAAGGGTGAATTCCGCATCCACCTCTCCAAGTCGTACACTTACAACAAGCGCGGCGATCGATACAGTATTCCTAAACCCATTGCTGGGACGGCGAATACAAAGTGGAAGGAGGGGTCTGGGGGTGGTAAGGGCGGGTGGGGAAGAGAGTTAATTCTAGCGGAGGATCAGAAGGAGCTTCTGAAGGCTAGGGAAGGGGAGAAGAGGAGGAGGGGGAGGGATGCGCTTGATGAGGATTTTTTGCCGGGGATATTGACGGGGGAGAGGGGGGTGAAGGGGGCGAAGGTTAGGGTGGGGGCAGGGAGGGATGTTAATGCTAAGAAGAGGTCTTGAGAGATATAGTTGAGGGGAAAGAGAGAGAGGGATGAGATGACATTTTCGAAGCTAGCAAAATGTGAGGCCATCTTTTGGGAGGGGCAGTGCTTTGGGAGCCCGCGGAATGGGACGCCAGGTGTCCCGCTCCCTCGGGTCTTTTTCTCGCATACAAAAAGCGTGGCGTTTTTTTTTCTGGGCTATGAATGAATCGGATTTTTCGTATGTTGAGCGTGGCTTATGCTTATTCGTTCGTTTCCGGGGGGGG